>JASCZW010000741.1:0-178598 GCA_034211315.2 Aedes japonicus
ACGATCGTAATTATTTGCTGCAACCTCACTATGACTGCAACAAAGTCACATTTATGTTATCTCAACCGAATGGCAACAAGCGTGCCGCTAGGTAATAGCCTCGCCAGATCGATAACTTTTCTGGTGGAAAGGAACCTTTCTGACTTTGTTGTACCGCGATTTTGCCGCGTTTACGGCTCAAAATCATGGTAAAGCGCTTCATCTGCCGAGTAGGGAACAATTTTGAGCCGTTCAGCTTCTTTGAGGACAGAAACTATTCTCTTCGCTTCGAGTAAAGAAGCAGGGCACGCTGTCTTTCGAACCACCGAAGCTTCATATGTTCTGTTGGCGACCAACGAAGCGCTTTCATCTGCGCTGCGTAACACAACTCACTCTGCATCATAATCTCTTTCCAGCAATTCTTCTGATTTTTTTTTCTCTTTGGCACTTTCTGAACAATCGTCAAATGGTTTTGACCATCGACCACCGATTCCCATTAGATGGTAGCTTTGAAAGCAGTTGAAACGTGCTGATCAGCACAGTCCAGCATGCTTATAGAACACACGCGTCAACGCGTTTGATTATGGTCTCAGCCTAAGTTTTTCAAATATATTTGCACCAGATGAACTCACAATTCTTTAGATTTCCGATCAGACGGTCTCGCATAAAAATCGGATTTCAATGTTACATAAAAATATGCACTTTTCTAAAAAACAAAGCGTCGTATTTAACCCTGCCAAGTTTGGAACATTTATTGACGTATTCAATCGTATCGTTATTTATAATAAGATTAAATATAGGAAAGGCTTGTAAGATGGAACACGATCCGTTTTTTGCTCGTAAGCATGTATAATTTTTGTTTTTTCGATGATCTTTCGAAAGAGAACTATGGACTTCAAGTTTGCCCACGGAACTGATTATTTATAGGCATGCAAAAATTATGGCTCTTTTTCGAAATCATCGAAAATTGCAATTTCAAAAAATGCATTGTTATATTTCAATTTATTGATTCCATGGAATTTTAAACATAAAAATGTCATTCATATGTTTTAAAACGACAAAAATGTGTTCAATCGTTCAAGCTCAACAGTGTTCCATCTCTACAAACATGACGCCATTAACACAAACATCAAAAATTGTTTCACTTTACGATTTGTTTGGAAATGCCTTCGGATCATAAAAAATACACCAAAACTAAGCAAGCCAACACAAATGTTAACCTTTTGATATCGATGGGAAATTTCCACTTACTAAGCACAAGAAATAATTGCTATTTTAATTATTCCACCACTTTCGAACAATGAAACCTGGAAGAGCTAGATCGAATGAGTGTATTCACTCCAAGAGCAAATGAAAATTGAAGAATAGTAAAAAATGAGGTTAACACTTGTCAGCGCGATCGTGTTGTCGCTGTGAATGTCAAAAGTGGCGCTGTTCCATCTTACAAGCCTTTTCCTCTACTTCAAATATAGAAAATGTGCATGATTTTCGGGAAAGCGACACTCTCACCGCTGGCAAGCCGTGCACTTGGCCTGAGGGAAGAATAATAATGTTCGAACTCCTGCTGATCGTTATTTTTTTACAACACTGGAAAAAGCAATCTCGGCCTACTACCCAAACTCAACTAAACGCATCCCTGGCTGACTTTTGATCGATCTCTTCATACAAACAGAAAAATGTTGTCTCATAAGCCAGTGCCATCATTGCGAACTGTTCAACGTGTGTGTAGTGTTAATGTGTGAAAGACATGTCAAACGCTTTGAAACAATATACGAGAGTGCTTACGGTGTCGCATTTGAAATGGAAACACACCGGCAGTATTCCCATCAATAGTGCGTTTCTATCGGTTCTTTTTTTTGATTCCGAAATAAAATGTTTAATTACCAATGGTAACATTTAATGTAACTCCGATCTCACAGTTCCTCCTGAATATTCTCCTGCCTAAAGTTGATGCATTTTGTAGCTAAAGTCCACAAAAATGTGTATGTTTTTACTTTTACAGAAATATTGAACAGCCTTATAATGATTTTCATTATACAAATAATATTGGTTAAAAACCGATTTTAAAGGGCTCATAAGCAATGCATCGTATCTCGTCAATACATAAAAGATAAAGGAAGTTTTTTTTTTACTTACTCTATTTATTCCAAATTTTTTGGTCACTATTTTACATTCATATATTATCCTAGGTGCTCCTGCTAAAAGTTAACATTTCAACCCTATATGCCATCATCACATCTAATTGTGGTGATACCATTTTTACTTTGGTTCATTCAAATTCTTTTAACAGGGTTTTATTTTGTGTCCATGAGTACCGTATAATCGATTTCCTAAATTCTTAAAATTAGAACTCCGTTCATAGCGACACAAAGCCTGGGCTTGTGTGGGAATATTTAAGTTGAGTTTCGGAAGCATTAGGTAGAAATCTTTCATTTTTGGAAAATTAATCTCCAGGAAATGTCCAAGCTTTTTTGTAGCCTCCTGGATATAAACAAGAAGATCTTTTTCCTTTGAAGAAATGCCTGTGTCATCAGCAAAGCAAGATTTTTTGATAACTCCCTGAGGTAAATCAGGGAGATCTGAAGCGACAATGCTATACTAGTATTGGTCAAGAATACTGCCTTCGAGGAACACCACAGTTCTAATGGGCACTGAGTAGATTTCTAGAATTTACCACCATTTACTTGCAAAGTTCTATCAAGTTAAGCTAGTTTTGAACTAATTTCATGATATGTGCGGAAAATTTGAACTTTTTCACTTGCAGTAAATCAAACCTTCATGCCAAACACTGTCGAATGCTTTTTTCCAGTGGAGCAGCCTGCAGCTTTGTTCGAATCAGAATTAAATTTGTTACTCTCAAAAAGCTGGCGCGTAGCCGAATGCCCATGGCGAAATCCAAACTGTTCATCAGCAAAATTGAGTTTGAGTTGGATGTGAAGCATCATTCTATTCAAAATTGTTTTTTCAAAAAAGCTTTACTCATTGGAAGAAAGCAAACTGGATCGGTCGAGCTAGAAGCTTCAGCCGGATTTTTGTCTGGCTTCAAAATTAGTACGACTCTCGCATTTTTCCATTTATCTGGAAAGCATGCCAGATAAAAACATCTGTTAAATAATTTTACCAAGTAAGACAAAGTACTCTCAGGAAGTTTTTTGATGAGGATATAGAAAATTCCTTTTTAGCTAATGCAATAAAACGCATAAGGTGCATTTAGTATTAGAACAAACATTTTTAATCCTATAGCGACCTAGTAGTCCAGATTTGTAAACTATGACATCTTATGCCTTGTTCAGATTGCAGAGTTATAACATGTTCTAAGCTTATCTTGATAACGTTTCTTTGTTAATATTATGTTGTCAACCGTTACAAAGCATGTTATAACTCTGTAGTCTGAACAAGGCATTACATTGTTTCCTATAACAATAACAACATCAGAAGTTTTGTTTCATGGTGAGTTTGTACGTGTTTCAGAGAAATACAAAATGGAAGAAGAAAGAAGGCCAAAACCTACTAAAGTGTTGGGTTTTCACCAAAAGGTGGATCGCTCAGAACACTTTTCTCTTGTGCTATTTTTTTGAGTGTATCTACAAGCGTTGCAATGTTCTGGGAATGTGCCGAAGGTGCCGATGTGTTGACAGCCCAAATTATTATTTTCTGCTGAGCCTGGCAACCAGGCAATGCATATTGGCAAGGATGCTGGTTTCTTATTTCTATAAGCTCAACTGTGTTCCTCAGTGTGCCACACATTTGGTATGGATTGAAACTTGAAGTGCCGCTGTTATGTAACTTATTCGTCTAGTGGCTGACACACTGTCCTAAGTGACTTACCCTTGGTTCACCCCGAAATACCGTGTGGCGTGTTTTAAAAAAGTACAGAGAAGCTTTTTTGACGGATCGCAAGCCTCAAAGCAAGCGCCGGGCGGATACTGTCAACCGTCAACTGCTGAACAAAGTCATCAAGAACATTAAGGCAAACCCCAAAAATTTTAGAGGTTTGCCTTAATGTGTTTTGGCCAAGAATTCTCGCGCCGTACGCCGTACCGTGCAACTGATTCGTCTCCGGGAAGGCTTCAAGTCATACCGTGTCTGTAGACAACCAAATAGGGATCAAAAGCAGAACAATGTGGCCAGAATCTGTGCCAGAAAACTGTATGATCAGGTGTTGACCAAATTCAATGGCTGTCTCCTCATGGATGTGGAAACCTATGTGAACGCTGATTTCAAACAGCTACCGGGACAAAAATTTTACTTGGCTACGGCTCGGGAAAATCTTCCTGCCAAATTTAAGTTTGTGTTTGCTGATAAATTTGCACGTAAATACATAATTTGGCAAGGCATCTGTAGCTGCGGTAAGAAGACCAAGGTTTTCATCACTGATAAGACATTTAATTCAGAGCTGTACAGAATGGAATGTCTGCAAAAGCGAATATTGCCATTCATCAGATCCCACAATGAACCTGTCATGTTTTGACCAGATCTTGCAAGTTGTCATTGCAGCTGCAAAAATCAGTGCAACAGTGGTATGAAACCAACGGGATTCAGTTTATATCGAAAGAACTAAACCCACCAAACTGTCCCCAGTTCAGACCGATAGAGAGATTTTGGGCTATTATGAAGAGGATGCTGAAGGTGAATGGCGGTATCGTCAAAGCATCAATGAATTTGGAACCAAGTGGAAACGATGGATGAGAAAAATGTGCGCCAGTTATACATCACGACGGGTACCACGAATGGGCAAATCTACCGAGACGATTGCCTCCAGAAGCACCCGCTACCTCACAAAGGCGAGACGTTTGATTGGCGGGATTTGACATCCTTCAACTAGGCGCTGCCAGTATCAGACTAGAACTGACATAACAATGTTGTTTTCGTACCAAAAGACTTCAACCCGCCGAAACTTAGTCAGATTGGGAAGTTTTGGGCTCATTAAGGTCAAACTTCGTACAATACCTCATATATTCGGGATCGAACTGGCTTTGAAGAAACAGTGGCCCCACTAACTATTACCGAATCCTTATGAATGGTGTCCAAACAAAAAGATCCTTTATTCTTAAAGTAACGCTGCATATGGTGCTTGCGATAGGCAACGAATGATGGATAATTTGAACACCACGTGGCAAGAAAATGCGCACTGATCTGCGTTCAATTATCGATGCACTCTCAAATCTACACCTACGATAAAAGTTTGACTTTGTACCCGAGCAAATGTTTCGGTATACCAAATTGATAACAAGTAGTAATATCAGATTATCACTAGAAATTAGAAGAAAAATTAGTATTCTCCATTTAATTCCAACTACCTTTGCTTAACTTCGACAGATACGCGTATTTCGTCTACAATGTGCAGATTTCTTCAGTGTCTCGTACTAATAACTTGACTAGTACGAGACACCGAAGAAGTCTACATTGTAGACGAAATACGCGTATCTGTCGAAGATAAGCAAAGGTAGTTGGAATTAAATGGAGAATACTAATTTTTCTTCTAATTTCTAGTTACAGTTGAGAGCAAGCAATAAGCTTATTGCGAAAGCAATAAGCTTGAAACGCTAAGAAAGATGTCTTGAAAATCACATCAATCTGCAGCTCTGTTATTTTCGTTTACCTTGTTTTCTTCACATCGCACCTAGTCAACATCGCTTTTGACATTTCGAAACATGCATCTATTTCGCTTTGACAAAAATGAAACTCATTGGCTAAGCTCACTCACCACTCACCCACTTACCACCAACCTTGTTATTTTGAGTCTGACATAAAGGGCGATACGGTCAAAATTTGGTCAATATCAACTTGACGTATTTCTTTCAATTTTGCATTTAAAACCTGAACACCCCTCATTTTGAAGGTGTGTGTGTGTAGAATGTTGCTCCTATTTTGAATTTGGAATTCACTCTTCAGTTGTCAAAATGCCGTCCAAGCAAGAAGAGCAGCGTATCAAAATTTTGCTCGCGCATCGCGAAAATCCGAGCTACTCGTACGCAAAGTTGGCAAAATCGCTAAAAGTTGCCAAAACAACCGTTACAAATGTAATTAAAGTGTTTGGGGAACGTTTGTCGACAGCCAGGAAGTCTGAATCGGGGGGAAATCGAAAACCGGAAGCCGCTAGTTTCAAGCGAAACCCTAACCTATCTCTCCGAGATGCCGCCAACAAGCTGGGTGTATCGTCTACAACCGTGCATCGAGGCCAAAAACGAGCCGGACTATCGACTTACAAGAAGGTAGTGACTCCAAATCGCGATGATAAACAAAATACGACGGCCAAAGCGCGATCCCGGAGGCTGTACACGACGATGCTGACGAAGTTTAACTGCGTGGTAATGGACGACGAAACCTACGTCAAAGCCGACTACAAGCAGCTTCCGGGACAGGAGTTTTATACGGCAAAGGAAGGGAAAAAGGTAGCGGATGTTTTCAAGCACACGAAACTGTCAAAGTTCGCAGAGAAATATCTGGTTTGGCAAGCCATCTGTACCTGTGGCTTGAAAAGCAGCATTTTCTATAGCTTCCGGGACTGTCAACCAAGAAATTTACGTGAAAGAGTGTTTGAACAAACGTCTGCTGCCTTTCCTGAAGAAACACGGTTGTTCCGTACTGTTTTGGCCGGATTTGACATCTTGCCATTACGGTAAAAAGGCCATGGAGTGGTACGCCGCCAACAACGTGCAGGTGGTTCCTAAGCGACAAGAACCTCCCTAACACGCCGGAGCTCGCCCAATTGAGAAATACTGGGCTATTGTCAAGTGGAACCTAAAGAAGACCAAAAAACTGCTGAGGACGAGCAGCAGTTCAAGGCAAACTGGCTTTCATGCACGAAGAAGGTGGACAAGGTGGCTGTACAAAATCTGATGGCAGGGGTCAAGCGTAAGGCCCGGCAATTCGGATTTGGAAAAGCGGAAGCCTAACTGAATATTTTTCCTGAATTTTATACTAATTTAACTTGAAAAGAAATTTAATTTGATTTTTTAAATGAACGATTTCACCGATTTACACGCGTTTTCCCATTGACCAAATTTTGACCGTGTCACTCTTTAGTAACCATTTGATACTCATTTCTCTTACTGCCAATTCATAGCTTTTTTCAGCCGGTTGTTGGTCACTGACGAAGAACTTCAGAGTGAATGAAAGTGGAGGTTCCTAAAATGTCCACCGGAAAACCGCGGAAGCGTAATCCAGACAAATCCTCGTTGAATTGCTAACAAGTTCGTTTCACGGGATGGCTGCAAGACCATTTGCAGAATCAATGTAGAAAGTAAGTGTAGTTACACTCAAGCTCACTTCGATATCGGCCATTTTATAAGTCACTTCCAAACCAAACACACTGCGGTGACCAAAGCAAAAAATCTTTTTCCGGAGCTGGCAAACACTGTCAAAAAGCCTCGGATGGTTTCCAAACGACAATTTCCTATTGGAAAGATTTAAGGCGTTGGGAATAAATTCGCAATATGAAGTGGACGGGAAGGTAGTTAATCGCACTCTTGGTATGTATAACTTAACAAATAATTTTTAAATCTCCATAATCTACTCGTTTCTTTAAAAAAAAAAGGCATGCTTGAAGTTAATCAACGGCAGACGGCAAAAATGTTGAAAGGGTGAGTTCTGGAGGTCATAGTTATGAGTTAACTCTAGACCAGATGTTTGCAATAACCGTGGACAACGGGGCAAATGTGGTTTCAATGGTTAAGGAGCTTCAAAAGGAGTTGGAGACAACGATATTAATTTTTTGATTTCGAAGATTAGGAAGACTGCTATGCGACCGAGCAAAAGCTGACTCATGAGCTTTCGGGTGAATTTCAAATACAAATAAATCTGGTCGGATGTGCAGCTCACACGTTGCAACTTTCGATATTTGATGTGGTTAATAAATCGGACAAAAACGTGAAAGAAATCACCGAGATCGCCAAACGCTGCTGAAACATCAAGTACAAAAGAACTTACGAATTTCATGGATCCACAAGCTTATTTGCACGGGAAATAATGTGTTCTTCTAAACGAGAAAAACAGGTCATGATTTCATGAATATGTTGTGTTTTCGTGTTATGAATATACACCATGAACAAAATTCATGATATCATGAACTATTTTCCCGCCGCAATGAAATCATGAATTAATTGGGTCAAAACCATGAGATGAATTCCTGAAACTTTATCCATGAATATACGAAATTTACTTTATCGACTCTGAATTAAAACAAAAATGTAAATCTTCCTTCAAGATTCGAACCCAGAGTTGATGAAGAGTGCTGCGTTAGTACTTGGTAGATGTACTGACTACGCTAGAGTTATTCTTGAACAGACTCTTGATTAATGAAGCTAATAACACAATTTAAGATTAAAGGCAAATCAAGACTTCCTAAATTCATGACTCGCATCTGTCATTTCAATCATGAAACCATGAATAAGTCACGAATTCATAAAATAAGAAGAGAGTTAGCATCATGATTTTTTGTTCATGAAAACAGAAACGGATTTGTTTCCGTGTAATTGCATTCCTTAATCTGTAGGTTTATTTTTCATTTCATATGCCTACAGATCTTTCAAACCATCGGAAAATCATCAACGACTACCACGCGGCTTTTGGGCCTTTGTACGTTTGCACTAAAAACATGCAAGCTGTCCACATGCCATTGTTTGAATTTTATATTCGATGGATCAAGATCATTAGCGATATTAAAATGCAAGCTTTAAACCCATTCGTTCATTCGTTCACTAACAGAATCATTGACTAAAAGGTTGGTCAGATTAAGGAAATTCCGAGCATTTAAAATGTATTTCTTCGTAGATCCCAGATTTACGTACTTTAACAGTTAAGTATTCAACTTTGAAAAGAAAGACCAAGTTCAGGTATATTAATTTTTTTATTTATTCATTTCATTTTTTGATTCATACCATAGATGTCTGTTCTCTGTGGCCAATCCTTTTATGATGATGAGCAAGGTGATAAGCTTCGTCGGTATTTTCCGAGAATTAAAATCCGATCAAGAACTCCTGACAGTTTTGAAGTTCATTTCAGAGCTCATGCCTTTGAGGGAGATGCCTCATCCACGTAAACTGAGGATGTGTCATCCACGTAAACTGACATAACTTCCCCTATTACGATAGTTAACAGTTTGCGTGGACGTGAGTTAATGTTTGCAAATCAATACAACTTTTAACGAACATTGATTATCCAAATAGGAATGCTTGAACTTCTTATTCATGTGAGATTGATATGCAACTCACTACTGTAAAGTACTTGCATACTCCGTCATAAGGCTCTAATTTATATAATACGCTTCAAAAACACAATTGAAATGTTAATTATGTATAGTGTATAGTGTATGTATAGTGCATCAATTCTCAATGTTTGTCATCCTCGGTTGATTGTTTGCCTCAATTAATTGCGTGTTTAGTAAGATTCAAGGTCGGAAAATGTCAGTAAGAATTTACGGTTCAGTTAAGCTAAAACAAATCCATAACAATACCATATTTGTATGATGACAAGGTATTGAAATATTTAACAAATGTATATTTCTAATTGCTCATTGTATTGATTCGAATGTCAAGCGAAAGTCAAGGTGAAAGATTTCAGCATCGGAACGAATGAGTTCTTAACACTGTCAGAGCTTAGTCATTCACGACTGACGAAAACTGTTCAGTCCATTTTCAGATCTAGTGACCAAGTAAGAATTGATTGATGATACAAAACTTCTGTCGTTATCATTAGTTTTGATGGTCTAAAATTGAGTTTTATCAGAGTTTTACCAATCAGTCTTCCTGCTATTTTTCACAGCATTATTAGTTTAATTTCAATGTCAAAACATATTTCTAATACTTTTTGTCACTGTCTTGCGGTCTATTGAAAGAAAACATGGCAGGAAAACTATAAACACGTCCGATTTGAATCACGGCTTACTTCGATTTGAGAAAAATAAATCTTATTTTGAACTGTAACTCAATCAAAATTAGTTTTGCTTGAATAGTTTTATACCAACTAGCATGGGTATCATTCGCGTTTAGTTAAATCCAATAATTCACATAGTTATCACGCATCTCCAAGACTCTTGTGACCACCCACCTCACGATGTCTAGACCTACATTAAAGATTAACACCACCAATTTCCTTATGTGGCACGATTCTCCGGAACTGAGTTCTAAGGTCAAGAAACACCCTCAGGCAACAGCAGAAGAAAGCCTCTGCAGCGTCAAACATTATCATGAAGGCTATTTTTTTCTCACAGTGCCTTCCAGCTTAACCATCTTCATTGCCACCTCTCGCAGGGAAACTTTATCTCGCCGGATATGCGCGCCAATTGATGAGGTCCCATTTAAGCTGATTAATATCATCTGTGCCGAGGTGCGGTGAACGATGACGACGCCGACGACGACGACTAGAGCCACTCGGTAGCATGCTCAAAGCCATTTGTAAAACTTATCTTTCGCCCGAACCTGCCTACACGAGAGACGATGGAAGGGATTCTATCTGCTCTACTCGTCAAACATCAGGATCAGTTGAAATGCATCGACATAGCAGTGCTAAGCAAGAGTAGCTTCTTCCTTCTTCGCTTCGAGCGCCACTGTTGGAAGAGCCTGTGTAATTAATTTAATTTTACACGAAATTTACATGATACTGTGCCGGAGAATAAGATGTGCGCCGCTAAGGCAGCGAACGAGTTCATATCCCTCTACTCTGCTCGTATAGACGATTTAGACATCAGGACGATGTATGAGTGTGCAAAACGGCTTAAAAATTGAGTTTAGCTACTTAACTCGTTCACGTTAGACTGCTGCTGCAGCTCAGGCTGATTCCAGAATGCTGCCAAGAGGAGGGTAATTTTTGCAAAATTGACTTTACCAACTGGAAAATTACATCATGGGCAAGAGATTTGTGTCGTTCGTTGGGCCGACGTGATATTTAAGTTGGTCCATGATCTCCGTGCATCCTCCGCCCTCACCACCTCGAGAAGGAAGAGATGGATGGCAGATCGTTGAAAGTTTTCGTGCAGCGCTCTTATCACCGTGGGCATATGTAGACAAGAATGATTTGAGTGTGGCTCTGAGCCCTTAAAAGCACCCATCTCGATTACTCAGTGGAGAGATGTAATCTGCTAGGATGGAGTGATGAGTTGTAAAAGTTTACGGTTGCTAAGTTTGAGGGAACATAAACCATGCGATGTTGTTAAATTTTACCTTGACCTAAACTGGTTCACTCTTCGCTGGTATGCCATCATTTTGATTCACAAATTCGAACTCACTTAACACAGTAGCCACTGATCACAATAAGATATTTTCTCAAATCACACACAAAAAAAAAAACACCCGTCGAATATATTTCTCGATACTTATTTCACAATTTAACACAAACAGTTCGATTCGATTCCGACCGCCTGATCGTTTCAGCGCAATCGTTTTCCGCGTTCGTTTCCCGCAATCGGTTATCACTTCCGTCGAATTAAGAAAGAAAAATCCTCGCCCGCCGAAATTCGAAAAAAGGGACTTTAAACCGTTCTCCCGGTCTCGTCTATCGATTTTCGATTAGCATAAACTTGGAGCGACCTGGGCGATTCCCTTTTTTATTTCTACAACAAGGAAAAAACAAACCGAACGTGTAAGGATTCAAACCGGATCGTAGACTCGTTTCGCGAACAATAATGGAGCGCATCGGTTTCAGCTGATCTGAGCCGTGTGGATGAGGATTTTTTTTTTTTTGGTAGAGCTGCTCTTCGCGCCGCTCGCCTCTCGCTCAGAATCGATTTAATTTTAAATCTGCTTTTCTTCCAAGTGTGAACCGACACGGGTGTAAATATGCGACTGTATTAAGCAAAAAAAAAAAGAGGATAGGGAAGAAGACATGCCGGTCGACTTCCTAAGATCTAAGGAGGGAAAAATCGCGAATGTGTAGGAGATTCTCGGCTTACGTCAATGAGAGGGCGATGCATCTGTTTGTTGTTGAGTTTTCGCCCTGAAGGAATATGGACGGTGATGGTGTATTGACACATTTTTTCTTCTGAGTGGTGTGTCATTCATCCTCCATTAATTAAGTCATCTTTTACGGTTTCACGGGCATCAGAAACTCGTGAGAGGAAACGAAATATGCGAAGGTCAGGCTAGTCACCAGCTGTGCTCTCTGAGGCAGGTGGAAATGGTCGACGCGTGGGAGGTGCAAATGAGTGTATTTTTAATTGAAATGCGGAAAAAGGCCGACGAAACCATTCAGAGCATGTGAATTGAGTAGCCGTCTCATTTTCCTTGGTAGTCATGGTTATGCGTTACTTGAGAGACATCAATGGTTTGATGAGTTCACACCCGCGTTTATTTCTTCGTTAAACCTAGTATGAAGCTAACAATTAAAGACTTGAAGTTATGTTTGCCATTTTTAACGAAGTAATTTTGATAACTTCAGTATGGGTAAAATGTCAGTTTTCCTAGCGGAATATTCCAACGGAATATTATTCCGCAAGGCAAAGTGACAGCCTCATTAATATTACCTGGACAGACGTAACTACCTTTACGAAGTTTGTCCTTCTTTTCAGCTGCAACAAGGTAAGTAATTTCGACAGTAAAAGCATTTCTTGACCATTACTTGTCCTATCCTAATTCACTTTACTTTTGAGCTGCATAATAGCCTTTACTTGATATTGATGATGCAGTAGAAACATCATTTTCTTAATAAATCTCGCTTTCAAATTCCATAATTAAGTTCCAATGAATTTTCTCAAAAGACCCATTTCCGGCTGCCCAGAGATCCCAAACGTACTTTTAGAGATTCGAAGTTCAAAATGAAATCCAAAGAAAACAACCGAGTGGCTCAGTAGGCTACGCTCTTCGAATGTGACGTATCGTTTTGTTTGTACTCGGCATGGTTCTCATTTTTTTTCGTTTTTAATGTTACAGTTATTGACACATTAATTAGCGGTTGAACTTGAATAGTTAAATGAATCCTAAAGGGTTTGAGCTGTTAAGTGGAATACCTGTAACTCTCTCGAGTTGAATAGTTAGCCAATTTTAGTGCTGATGCCAACTTTGTCGTCGAACATTTATCAAATCATTCTCCGAAAATAGAGAGGACGAAAACGCATGTAAGTAGTACTTTTCTTTACCTTCGAACTATAATCGGTTTAAGCTGACCTCCGTGTAGAACGGAGCTATTTGTTTTGACGTAGGACTTACGTCTCTCTTTTTTATTCTTTTATAGGGGCGCCGTTCTAAAATTTATGAAATCGCAAGCGTTACGCGGGTTTGGAGACTTTGAACGATAAAATCTCCTCTCTGGCTCACAGAAATTTTTCGATAAGTATTTCATTCGCAAGGTAGAACATTAAAGCTGAATCCCTGTTGCAAATTTAATTTATAACGTTTGTTCAAAGTAATTAAAATGTACTTAAAAGAAAAATGTCTAAACGCACAAAGGTAATCGTCGAAAATGACATCAGCCTCGCTCTGATTCGTTCATACTGCCAAAGTTACCTTGCCAGCGATTATCAAACATGTGGGGACAGACTCGTTTGCGGAGCACGTTCGTAGAAAACGTCACTCGTTAACACAAGAATACCAGACCAAGAAGAATCATCCACGTCACCGTCGTCCGACCGAGATTTGAACCGTGGATGTCAACAACATGGCGGCCTCTGATGGCAACCATTCAACCACTTTGACAAACTAAGAGCATTGGAATAGAAACCTTACATTTGGTTCGCTTGGCGAGTAATTCAGGGTACAGCAATGAAGCAAATGGATATATTTTACACCAAGCTGTGTGCAACCTGTCGCTATCACACACTTGCATGGCTTTGTTTATTTCATAAAACGCTTTGTCGATGATCAATGACACAAAAATAGAACACTTGACGACGGCATTACAACAGTGGCCAAAAGCGTTGCACCATTTTGTACTATCGGCTCATCCACATTATATTGATAGGTTGACGATGATTGAATAAGGACACTACAGCGATAAATTTGTTTCGAGCTATTTGTGCCTGCGAGTCGCTTGCACACACGTTTATAGCTTCATTTGTACCATAAAACGCTTTGTGGATCAAAATGGGCAAAGTTGCCTTTTCTGAATCATGCAGATTTCTCAATATATGTTAGCAAAAACTGCAATTGCTTTTTTTCTTACCACCTTCTCAACTTTTGGGTGTATGTTCATTGTTCAGTCTATACAATCTACAGTTGAAGATGGTGGAAATGCCTATTTTTATCGTAATATTGCGTGCTGCCAAACACTCAGGCCGTACTGCAACTCAAAAAGACTGATAAGAACATTTAAATCCATGTTCCCTCCGTAAATTTCTTCTCATCGTCAACTTTGCAGTTATGTCACTTGCATAACTCACCTTTTCGTTTTGGAACTTGCAATTCGCTTTTCGATAAGCTAACTGAGGGGAAGTTTTGGCCGTAGGTTAAGTGTTTCAAAGTCAGGTTTGACCTGCACCAACGGGCAAGACAGCTCTTCATCTCGAGCAACTTCAGAGTTGCTTTTGAGGCATCTCGAGTTACTCACGTTACTAGTACCCGAGCAGGAGACAACATCATATGAATACCTAATGTTGATCTTAATAACTGGCCTTGGTATTAAAGAGCTCAGATTAAAGAGGTAAAATACCTTAACAAAATAACTAACAATTGCAAGCAAAATACCTCTCGAATAACAAAACATGTTATTTTGGATACCTATAGGATACCTATAGGATACCTATAGGATATGGATACCTATAGAATATGGATACCTATAGGATACCTATAGGAATACCTGAGAGGTAATATTTTGGTATTGTTTTACCTCAATTTGGTATTCGCATAACATTGTGTAAACAATTGTATGGTATTATCCTCAGGTATTTTACCCCTCAATTTGAGCTTGCAATCGTTGGGAGTATACTGAAAACGCGCTTAGACGAGAAAGAATCAAAGTAATTGCACTAACTTCGGATAGAGATTCACACCTATTAGATAAAGGGCCTGGGTTAGGTAAAGAACGTGGGCCGTCTCCTCTGGAAAGTTGGTTCCGTGTCGATGCTGGATCCAGGACACCAATCAACATTCAAGACATGACGCATACCATCAATAAATTCCGGAATAGGCTGTTAAAATCTGATATCAACATAGGTAGGTGAATATCAGATCTGTATTATGAGTTGGTAGCATCATGTTATGGGTACTAAAAGAAGTAAAAAAAGAGTTTGATGTACATTGCAAACTTGCTCATTATCATTTGAATACATTCAATTACAAAGACAAATATTATGGAACTTCCATTGACTACGGCACGCTTCTAATTTCATTACTTGGTTTTATGTTTTAGGGAAATACATTGTACCAAAGATCCACCTTAGACAACTTATACTGCAGTATAGCAAAGATAACCATTGTCTAAGGTTCTCTGATATTGATATTAAGGATAAGATGAAATTTGGGCCGACACTGAAATGGATAAATCCAGCAATGATTAAGTTTCTTGACAACAACGTGCTTTACAGCGCAGGAACCGTGCTATTTCTCAATTCGATGAGAATTATGTACAGATCTATGGTCGAGGATGATGTGCCTCTACTAGAACGATATATGGTGAGAATTTAGCATTTAAAACTACCTATACCATTGCGAAATTTGCAGCATGTATGCGACGAGCCTTTTCCATTTATGAAGGTTGATGAAATTCATTATTTACCATGCATCCTAATGATAATTTTTATTATTTCAATTGTCAGCAAGGATAAATTCGATCAGGATTAGCAACCACAATCTTAAACTTTGTGTGACTCCAAACTCGTATCATTGCCTTGAATTGAATGCATGTGGACTGATTCTATTTGTATAAGAATGTAATCGAAGCAACACTCCAGAACAATGTATCATATCAAATTCTAGTCAACAATGTGAAAATTTATTTCGGCAACTACGCTCGATGGAAAAAACTAACCAGACAGTAGATAACTTCGCTATACGAGAATTAACTGATATATTGAAACGAATTTATATGAAAACGTGTAGCATAAACAATCATAAAGAAAAGATCAGCTTTCCAACAGGGATAAACCAACGACGTCACAAACCTTACCATCAGACGAAGAGATCATAAAAGCCGTAGAAATGTGTGCTGCACGGCTCGCGAAGAATTGTTGCGTGTTGGATTGCTGAATGCCGATTTGACGGATGCTATTTCTAATAAATTGGATCCACCAATGGTCGAAGAATTTATGAATTGCCATGTTGATCCATATTTGGACGAGGATTGCCTACCGTCAGAAACAGAACTACCGAAAGAACCTGAAATTATCACAGTTAAAACTATTGAACCGGAAAGCAACGGATCAGAAGAACCTATATATGAAGATGTTTAACTATTTCCAAACTGCTGTAGCAGCCTGAACCTTACAAGTAGCACAGTTGGAAGCAAATACTCATTTATAAATCTAAATTTAAATGGCCAAGTCAAAACGATTATAAAGGCTACTATACTATGGATGATGGCAAAAGGCAGTTATCGATTGTCAAATGATAGATTGAGGCGGTTTACGCAAAGAGAATTTTTATGATACTAGCTGATCCCGGTGCGAGCGTTGCTACGCCTGTTATTAAATGAATGAACATTACATAGAACTGGCGCTTTTTTTTAATGAGTTTTTTTTACTAAGAAGGGGTTCAAACTTCTATCAGAACATTCTTCTTACCAAGACAATACACCGTTTGGGGCTTAGTTACCTGGATAATTCACAGGTTTGGTTGAAATTTGTGTTTGAAATCACCACACTCAAAAAACAATGCACCTTATATTTAAGTGCAATCACCTATAGATTTGGACAAAGGTCAACGTTATTGCTCTGTATTGAAGCTGCACTTAATTTTTATTGAATGTGGTCAAATACTATTCATGACCCATAGAGTTATAAACCATATGTGCAATAAATATATAGTCTTTAAGTGCAACAGCTGAATAGATTTTAATTATAGTGTACATGGATTGCATTAACTTGTCCAAGTGAAAATCAAATGCGTTTTTTAATACGTTTTATGTGCATGGGGATTTTATTTTTACATAAAAAGGTTAGTATTGGATTTTTTGTACCTTTTCATTTATTAAAATAAAATGAGTGAATAAAAGAGATTTTATTCATACTATCATATTAAAAAACACTATTTGTTTCACTTACATAGAATCAAGCGGTTACATAATGTCAATTTTATAATTAATAATTTATTTTGATAATATTTCTTGCATTCAAAAAACCGCGCATACCAATTTTGGTTCCATTTGCTTTATTAGTTTTCAAGTTATGCAGAAATTTGTGTTTCATTTGTATGCAAACCCTCTCTCCTTCCAGAAAGGGGAAGAGGTCTCAAACAATCATAAGAACTTTCCCCAGCCCCAAAACTCCCTGCATACATATTTTCCCTCCGATCGATCAAACAGACAGTCAGACAGAAATTCATTTTAATATATATAAAAATTCTGCGTCCAATAACCCCCAAATGTGGTCCCATTAACTTTATTAGTTCTCGAGTTATGCAGAAATTAGCGTTTTATTTGTATGGGATCCCCCCTTTCAGAGGGCAGAGGGGACCATAGGAATATGTCTCTCCTTCAAAAATATCCACATGCCAAATTTGGTTCCATTTGCTGGATTAGTTCTCGAGTTATGGAGAAATTTGTGTTTCATTTGTTTGATAGCCCCCCACCCCCCCCCCCCCTCTGCCCCCTTCAAAAACCACTCTCAAACCACAATAGAAACATTTCTCTCCTTCAAAAACCTTCATCTGTCAAGTTTGGTTCCATTAACTTTATTAGTTCTCGAGTTATGCAGAAATTTGCGTTTCTTGTCTATGGGAGCCCCTCCCCATTCAGGCAGAGGGGTCTTAAACCACCATAGGAATATGTCTCTCCTTCTAAAATATCCACATGCCAAATTTGGTTGCATTTGCTGGATTAGTTCACGCCTTATGCAAAAATTTGTTTTTCTTTTGTATGCGAGCGCCTCTATTCAGAGAAAGGAGGGGTCTTTAACTATCATAAGAAACTAGAAATTAGAAGAAAAATTAGTAACTTCCATTCAAAGTCGAGTTATTAGTACGAGACACTGAAGAAGTCTGCACATTGTAGACGAAATACGCGTATCTGTCGAAGATAAGCAAAGGTAGTTGGAATTAAATGGAAGTTACTAATTTTTCTTCTAATTTCTAGTTACAGGTATTCCACTAAAACAGCTCAAACCCTCTAGGATTCATCATAAGAACCTTCCTCGACCCCAAAAATCCCTGCATACAAAATTTCACGCCGATCGGTTCAATAGTTTTCGGGTCTATTAGGTTCAGACAGACAGACAGACAGAAATCCATTTTTATATGTAAAGATGTATAGATATTAAAATTTTAAACATCTCACCCCTACCCAGGGTGCTAATTTTATAGACACTGCCCAAGCAACACATCTCTGTCATAATTGGTTGCAGAAACTTGATTGTGACTTTAAGGCACATTGCAGTTACTTTGACTTATTTGCAACAAATGTGCTACTAGAGTGGCTTATGTTTTTTGCAAATTATGCACAATTGGTTTTTTATTCCCGTATGGAATAAACATCCTTTTTTATCGTTTTTTTCTGCTGTTTCCATCCTAAATTCCAGGTTAACGAATGGTTCTCGATGTCCGCCGGTATTAAACTTAGTGACGTCTAACGCACTTCTTTTTGGTCTATCGTCGTGTCGAATCGAAACCACCTGTGCATTCGATGAAAGCTCATAAACTAAGTTGAACAGAATTTGCAGGAACAACCTCATCCTCATCCAACACTTGGCCAACGTTCCTGCAAAACTTGTTTCGACGGTGGCATTCAAAGTCGGGTTTTGTTCGCATTGACGTCATCCTGACCTTGGCCGCTTCAACTTTCCTCTTCGGACTCAAAACTAAGATTAGAGGCTCAGAATATACTGGGCCTTATAAATAAACGCGTATACTTTACTTTCACCCATGTATTTCTTATGATATACCTTTTGCCTGCTTTGTTTACAAATAAACTGAGCCCCTATTGTCAGTGTAACAAAAGGGAGTACCAAAAAGCAAAATAAAATAAAAACTAATGAACATCGATTAAGTTTTGAAACACGTTGCATGAAAGTAACTCAGAGTAGGCCTCAGGGAGAACCCAAAGTGGCAAATAAAAACATGCTTGTTTTCCCAATGTGGTAAACTACGATCACATTTTATGAGAGACTCTAACAACATCCATATTGTTGGTTTATATCGGTTCAAATCGATTTTTTTAATGGCACCAATAGCATCTTTTCTGTTAATTTAAATCGGTACTAATATTTGAAAATACTTCTCTGCACCTCTTGAAACATTAAAAATGGAAAATAATCTGAAAAGAAAGATAAACAAGAACTCAGTGTATTATTTGAGTATGAGCATGATTGGAAACCCACGGATGCAATTCCGTTATTGCCAGATCAGCTTTATTTACACAAAGAACCAACAGATGACGTTTGGGACTAACATGCATCTTCAATGTGTAACAATTGGTGACCCATTATAAAACAATACCGGCACTGGACGTGCCCGAATGCCGGTCAAATAGGGAATGGGAAGGAATGTGTTGACAACCCTAGCAAAGGAAAATAACAAGCTGATATTATATAAGTAACAAGTTCTGTTATTTCAGCTTTCGTTTTGATTTCCGCTGTTATCGCATAACAAATTCAGTTATCACCATTGGCAAATTTTGTTATCATATGTTATCATTTTGAACCCACTAGTTTTTATGAACTTTATAAGTTGAATTTTAAAACTATAAATATTTCCAGTATATTTGAACAAGAAATTTTGTTTTTAATTAAAATATTTTTTTCAGTTATTAGCATGAGAATTTGATTTCAAATTGATAACATAATTTGAAACTATTTCAAAAAACTTGCTAACAATACACATTTTGTTATCAAGTTGTTCGCAGTGGTAAGTAATTATTATGATATTCAACGAGTATTTTTTTGTTATTCATTCTGTTATTTTGGCTGTTTATTCAGCCTCAATGATAACATATTCAGTAATCAAAAAATGATAACCTGGTATCAGAACTTGTTATCAATTTGGTATAATTCTTTGCTCGGGATGGCACCACAGATATCACATTCATTACTGATAATCAAAATTACCGTCAAATCTGACACTTTTTGTTCTACCGGTCAAGTATGATTAAACCTTGTATGACTACTCACTGATTGAAACCGAGCAATGATAAATTAAATATCATTCAGAACCATTGGTCCAGAAGTAAATTTCTCATGAAAAATCATTTCGTTTGAGTTGTCGAAAATCAGTATTTTTCCTCTGCCAAAGGGTTCCCCTGGGGCATCTGGATTGTTCCTGAATAACCAATATGGTCATTGTCATTGAATGTCTTCACGCGAATTCTGACACTAGATTAATCGATATTCCAAATTATCTTCGCTAGAAATGACACTGATTACTCACCTGATAATAAAAATAGTAAATTCGTAAATTTTGTGCTATGCTATTCAGACAGCTATCTAGCTGAATTTGTTTAGTTTTGCTACCAACTTAGCGAATAATGAGAACTGCATTTGTCGGACATTGGCAAGATAGTCAATGTGAAATTGTCATGGTTTCCTTCGACAATGACTCTTAGCTTGAATGAGTGACCATAGCTGCTTTGTCAATATCACCATAGGTGGTCGAAATTTAGTAGCTCCGGCATGTTCCGGTGAAAAACAGTATTTGTCCCCGATTGGCCAATATTGTCATTCGTTTAGTTAATGCCATCGAACGGCATGATCCGGCGGTAATCTGTATCTGCCCCCTTTTCAATGGTTCTTCCGGGGCTTCTGGGGCATTCTAAGGCTAAAAGTAGTCTACTCAACAAAAACCATGAAGTTAAAACCATTGAAAGTGTGTTTCACCAAAAATCCGTATTTTCTCCCTCCTAGATGGTTTATTCGGAGCATTCGTATTGTCCCAAAAATCATGAAGTTTGAGCCGTCGAAAGGCATGTTTTAGCGAAAATCCGTATTTTCCTCCTCGTAAAAGGTTCTTTTGGGACATCCAATAGGGTCATTGCTCCTTTTCAAGTCTAAAAGTAGAGTTCGCATGAAAAATCGAAAGGCGTATTCCGATGAAAATTTGTATTTGTCCCCGCCTTATACTGATCGGAAAAGCCTTATTTTCACGACGAAATTGATAACTCCTAAGGGCTACGTGTCTTCTACAAAGTTATACCTGTACAAATTGTTCATCTGTGATAGTTTCGCAGTTCTAAACTTACGCTGTTGCACTTTTGAACGATACTCAATAGAAGGGTGATGATTTGCGTATGCGTCAGTTTCAGGAGTTCGAATTTCACTCGAAATCTTTCTCTACGTTCTCCGACTTTTTACAAACATGAATACCGTCGCGTGTAAAATTCAAAATTTTGGGGGCTTAGCTACTACAGCATACGGCCTGGAGTTGACCTCAGCAATGGGTGCTAACAACTTAGACGTCTCCAGGAAATATTAGAAATCTTTTAAGCAATGCTCGTGTCATCTAGGATAGGGGGAATTGATTTGAGCTTCCATTTAACGACTTCTTCACAAAACATTATCACGGGGAAGTTGAAACAAATATGTTGAAAAATACTACGGTCGTATGTTAGTGCTTATAAGATATTGATCGTAGATGAGGTGACGTTGGTAAAGGGTCTAGTCTTGATAAGTAAGCTGTCACGCAGTTCCAGCTAGATAGCCTTAAAAATCCTTCCTGGATTTACTTGATGAAAACCGATATTCTTCAGCATCTTTAAAATTCCCAGAAACAGTGAAAACCACCACCGATCAATCAAATTCTCCGAAAGCAATCTTTAGCGCGATTGGTATGCCGCTTTATGATATTGTAAATCAATCCATAATCCATCACATCGAATAACACTGGAAGTATCACCATGACTCATCCAATCACTCATCTCAGCTGCCAGGTTACTGAGGAGGCAGCCATGTGCCACCCACCCATTCTCCACCGCCAAGCAAATGGCTAAAGGAAAACTGCAATTCCCTAATTGCTCACTCATTCTACCCTCAGTTGTTGCAATCCGCTTTCCACTCTAAGCTTCTTTGTACAATCTATCTCGAGCTGTTAACCTCCGTGTGTCGTGGCGCAATTTTTCGAACTTTCTACCCCCTCGGTCGAATGTCGTCTTCCTGTGAGAAGTATGAATCACGATTTCGCTGATCTCACGCTCGTGTTTGAAAATTGTCACACTTTTCTGGCACAGCTCATAGACGCGCTCGATCGCTCTCCACCCCAGTCATCAATCAACCTCGGCACGTCCTATGTGTGCTTGTTGCCGGCAGCCGCCAAACAACAACCATCAGTACATACTTCGGTTTTTTTTCGTCACGTCACCCCCGACATACATAGAGATATTATAAACTAACAGATGATACAGTCTCGAGCGAACCTTCCCACCCGCTTCATGATTCACTCTTCGTAAGTGTTGCATCTCGAAAAACATAAACAGTAAACAAATTCCCTCCCTGCCTCCCTCCCAGTTAAATGGTCGTTAGTGTATGTGAACTGTTTCCAATATGTACTTTGCACTGTTTCGATCTATCAAATCAGTTCGAAGAACTTCGAGTCGGTCGAGTCGAGAAGTGAGCGAATGAAAAAACCGGAGACTCGAAAAACGAACTGTTAGTCATCGATCCTGAAATAGATACAGTCGAGCGATAGTCGGAGATGGTTTTCTCGGGCCGAGGGAAAGGCGGAAAATCGTACCCGGTGAGAATGTTTTGCACTTAAAAATAGAACATAAATCAGCGGTCTAATTGTGGGAGGGCTATTTGCTCTCTGCTCTCACTGATGTCATGAATATGTTTACAAAGATGATTATCATGTCGCTTGTCAGATAGATGCCAATTTTAATATTTTATAGAATTTCGTTCAAACGAGATTCCGCTCTCTATATTTCATCAAAGACACAAAGGACCACTTCGCCGCAAACAGGATCTAATATATCATCGACCGAAACGACTACCAAGAGCCAGCCGAGATTGCTCCTTTTCAGCATTCAATCAGGGAGAAAACGTCTTCCCAGACCCAGCCAGGGATCAAACGTATACAAGTCGTGGATGTTGATGTATGGAACTGGAGGGGGGCAAAAAAAAAGACCTCAAGTGTGCATCATGTTTACGGTGATACTTAAAGCCCCCTAAATGCATATTATGAACCTCTTCAAGTGTGCTTCAACGAAAATTGAGAGTTCCTCCCCTTGAACCTTTCGGCGTCGTTCGGAGACCGTTGCCAATTTATACGAGTCAGTGTCCTTTCTTCTACCTACAAAGTTTTCAAGCTTGCATCTTAACCAGTGCTTTGAAAGTGGGGAGAAAAAATTTGACCAAAAAATGTATGTGCTTTTCGGTCCTTCCGCGATGATGCCACTGCATCCCAAGCAAGGATCGTCGGCACGGTATGAAATATTCAGGAAGCTGTAAGTGGCTGCCCTCAGTCAGCCTGTCCCGGTGAGCGAACGAGAGTCGCTGTCGTTTTCTCGGAAAACCTGAACCGAAGATGGAATGTGGTGGCCTTTTGCGAAAATAAGGTTCCCTGTGCGAACGAAGGACGGAGGCATACCTTTGATGCGATTCCCGTTGGCAGTTAGTAGGGAATGAGGACGAGGAAAAAAAAACGAAGGAATTGCCATATTTACTGCATCCGGGATCGGAACGGGTAGAAGGGCCCAGTAAATATGGAACGAGATGAATGGTTTCGAAGATGTGAAAGTTTTTGCAGAAATGAAAGGAAAATGTGGGTACGCGTTTGGCTTTCGGGGAGGAAAAAAAACTATCTGTTGAATGTCCTTTTGAGTGCTAAATTGTGTCTCTTGGGACGGCTTTCTGATATATGTGGGTAAGGGAGAATTTCTATGATAGTCAGTCTTATTTAACTGATATGAGTGCTCGAATGGGAAGGAACTGAAGTAAGCAGATATTTTGTGGATGTTGTATGTAAAAACTGTATTTACTAGCGATTCTTGTCATCGCAGCTTATAAGTTAAAATACTAAAGATACACTATAATTAAACTTGTCACAATGTATACAAATTTATTACATTTTTTTCTTTTGAATTTGAAGGTCTCAATACCGGAGATCGCAGCAAGCACTGCCCACGAACGGTTGGGTTTTCATGAGCTGTCACGTTAGTTTTCTTTGTGCGTTTTTTGGTTGTGATTTTTATGTTTTAGGATTTTTCTTCGACGTTAAGATCTTTCAGGGACGTTTTTGAATGAGATAGGAGTCTCATGAGCACGTCAGTGAATGTCCATTTTTTTGTGGAAAAAAAATCAGTTGCTACCAAGTGACTATTGCACATCGGAAGTGTGAAAAGGTTACGGATACCGATTCGAATTTTCCCAGAGTGTACCTTGAGAGACTATCTAATTTAACTGTGCAAGCGCTACTTCCGGACCAAATCAACGATTAAAGTTTAGATTTTATATCAGGAGATTTAAAAAGAAGAAGCTTTTGTTTACCTTCAGCAGTAGATGTATATTTTCGAGGCATTTCTTGTGGTTTTCATAAACTGTGTTCTTGTTTGTTGGATGATATAGAAAATTTCTCAGAACTTGGATCTACTGCTACGCGTTTTGTGTAACAACACAGCTGCACGGACAAAAATGACACGTTGGATAATCATTGGAACGCTAACCAGTCCGACTCCACAATGGACTTTCAGACAATTGAGAGGGGGTAAGGCTCTCAAAAACGCGGAGCAAAATATGTCATTTTATCAATTTTGTCTCTATATTACTTTATTTTAGACCTACATCAAATATAATGTAATCCTTTTATGAACTAGCTGAACCCGGTGCGTGCGCTGCTACGCTTGCAACTAAATGAAGGAAAATTTAATATAACTGGCACGTTTATGGTTTTTTTCGAAATGAGTTTTTTTTTCTTGACTAAGCAGGGGTTCAAACTTCTATCAAAATATGCTTCTTATCCGAGAAATACACGTTTTGTGTTTAAGTAAGCTGGATAATTCTCATTTTTGGTAGAAATTTGTATTTCATTTGTATGGGAGCCCTCCCTTCCAGAGAGGGGTGGTTTCTCAAACCACCATACAATGATTGCCTTCAAAACCCCCCACTTGCCAAATTTGGTTCCATTTGCTTGAATAGTTCTCGAACCATCGCACTGGGCTCATCGATTATAATAAAAATTTGAGTTTAATTTGTTTGAAGCCCCCCCCCCCTTCATAAAAGGGAGGGGTCTTGAACTACCATAGAAACATTCTTGCCTTCAAAACCCCCCACATGTCAAATTTGATTCGATTTGCTTGAATAGTTCTCGGGTTATGAAGAAATGTGTGTCTCATTTGTATGAGAGCGCCCCTTCCTGAGAGAGTAGGGGTCTCAAACAATCATAAGAACCTTCCCCAGCCCCAAAAACCCCTTCATATAAATTTTCACGTTGGTCGGTTCAGAACTTCTCGAGTCTATAAGGGTCTGACAGACAGACAGACAGAAATTCATTTTTATGTCTATCGAAATCTAGCCTCCAAAAACCCCCATATGCTAAAAAGGTTTCATTCACTTGATTAGTTCTCGAGTTATGCATAAATTTGCTTTTTATTTGTATGGGAGACCCCCCCCCCCAACCCATATGAAGTGGGGAGGGGTGGTGAAGTACCATAGAAACATTTCTTGCCCCCAAAAACCTCAATAGGCCAAAATTGGTTTCATTTGCTTCATTGGCTCTCGAGTTATGTTAAAAATTATGTTTCATTTTTATGGAAATCTCCCCTTCCAGAAGGTGGAGGGGTCTCAAACCACCTAAGAAACATTTATTTCCTTCAAAAACTTCCACATGCCAAATTTGGTTCCATTTGTTTGATTATATAGACGATCACATCACTTATCAAGGTGAATCCTGATCCATCGAGCCCTACCCTACTAACATAGAAACACCTCCTTCCTGTGACCTTTGTGGGGACGCAGAGGTTAACAAGGTCCCTAAACAGCAGAGGTTACACTTTCCTTCCCTATTCCCACCTGATTGCAAGGACGTGGCCGGCGCCGTTATTGATTATTTAAGAAATTGAGTCACTGAATGTTCGGTTACTCCCAGCCCCATTCAGTTGATTCATTGTGCAATTTCACTGATTCCGATCACTCGCGGAGTAGCAATCATTCCCAAGTAACATTGCCAAAACCATCCTGCTTTATTAAGTTTTATTAAAGTTCTGCGAAAGCAGCTAGAAATCAATTTGGTTTTATTATGGCAGTAAGGCGTGCCAATAGGTTTCAAATTTTAGTCAGATATTATGAGAAGCTACACAGCTTCTTTACAAATATCTTAAAATCTTGTCTTCTAAAGTTCGTTTTACTCCTATCAGAGGTTTTATTTTGACTTTATGAACTCATAAAATGCTGTTTTAGGACTCATTCAAATTATCTTATTATGGTCAGTAGAAGAAGAATTTTAAAACCATTTTGGCTCCAGTAAATGCAATAAACGGCAAATTGGCATTGAAGAAAGGCACCAAATGATCAAACAGTTTTATTGTAACCATTGCGAAGATGCATTGGCTTTTCGGCAAAAGTGTGAATTCTTCCAGTCGCCATATTGAAATATATGAAATAATTGAAATGTGGATAAATAAATACACACAATGTAATACAACTGAACTGTAGATCAGAGACCAATTCCGGTATTCTTATAGAAAACCTTAATGAAATTTCAGGAAATGCATGATTGATTTATCGAATATATTTGTTTCAATTTTGTTTTTGCTTATGTAAACTCGCATAATCTTCGAAGCGCAATTATTTTCAGTTCTTATCGTGCCAATATTCACCATAAAATTATTTGGATGATTTGGAGCATGATAAGCTATAGAAAAAAAATACTCAATTGACTTTGGATATTTTCCTATCAAACAATATATCTCAACACTTGTACTTTTCTCATAGATATTATTTACTGCTAAATGAATCAGAAGAGCAGAGAATCGAACAAAGCAGAACAAAAACAAACCCAACCACAATATCACAGTGAAGTTTGACAGCTGTGGTCATTTGGTCCTATGCTGGTTTTGATGGCAGCCAATAGGTTTTATGAAGGTTCTCAAGTGGTCATAACGTCCTTCACTAGAATATTTTCAAAATCTTAATAGTCTTACAAAGGTTTTATTAATTTGTTTTCACAGCCGTCTATAGAGTTGACCACTTTGTACAAATTTGGGCTTAAAAAAAGCATAGAGGAAGTGTTGGTAGACAATACAGTTTTGAATGTAGTTTTATCAAAAAAGCCGGAAGGAGTGCTATAAGGCTGCATTAAAACTAAAATTGTTACTTGGGTTGATACGTGCAGTCAGTCAAGCTAAGCTAAGCATTTGAAGGTCTCAATAGCTGTGGAAGTGCAAGAAGATCTTAAAAGCCACTAAAACTACTTGTAAGTAATTTTTTAATTTAAGTATAATTATTTGACCATCAAACTGTTTTCATTGAACTTTGGATTATCATACGTAAGAAAGTTTTTTAAGTAGATTCTTTTATTCGCTCTTTTTATATCATTTGGTGGCCCTCAAAACGGAAGTTAGATCTGACATGTTAGTATGATGCAAGTACAACAATTGTGTTGGCTGGAGACAATAATCTTTATGGTGTTATAGATTAATGACGGTCCAAATGACAATTACAAGTCAATAATAAATGATGAAACCATTTCTTGGCCACCAACTGACGTGAATATGCATCGGTGAGATGGGATACAAAGGTTCACACCGTATACTCCAGTCCTTACCTAATTTCGCTCCTCATACTTGCACCTATTCGACTGGGTACAAATTCACCAATGGCTTTGTCAACCGACTGCCCAGCACGCGACTGCAACTCATAGTTGTTCACTTCCGTGTATTTTTAGATTTTTTGAACTTTTGGGGCATCATTATTTCACTGGTTAAGCTGAATGAAGATCTACACGATCTTCAAGTGATTTTGTCAAATGATTATTTTTAATTATTGTATTGATTCGCGATAAATTTCCAACCTATTGATGTTAACATCTTAAAAATTTATTAAGGATCAATCAAGTTTAAAGCGCTGAATTTGTAATGATATTGACGATCGTGACAATCGCTATTTTTAGATTTTCATTTGACAAACCAACCCATGCCGTAAGACGTAGTCTTCGTCAAAACACTTTTTGACGTAGAACTACGACTATGTTTTCTATACTGGGGTACAGTTTAACTATTTAAACTATTTAAAATAACGCAAAAATAACGTCTTTTAATGCCGATTTCTAAGAGTAAATCTACCAAATACACAGTACTTTCCTAGCACAGACTTCATATTTAGGTAAGGAACGTCTCCTAGGCAGCCATGAATAATATAATGGGTATATCTTTGCATGTTAAATTACATTAATTGTTATTTTATATATTCTCCGTGCGAGGAGTAACGATTATGATGTTGAAGGAGATGTTCGCTCATCACCATGAGGCACCAAGAGTGAACAACAATGTTTTTGGCTAGAATTGAAAGATATGAAGAGAGAGGCTGCGCTGTTGATCCAAGTGGTTGCAAACCAGTTCGCGCGTGTGGTATTTGCAAATTTTTTATTAGTTTTCACCCGTAATACCCTTCAATTTTGTCGTAAAGTGTTCCTCGGAGTGTGGTGCCAGTGTTGAGCATCGAAAATCTCATTCAAATGTGGGCCCAGATAGTGAAAATGAAAAAAAGTGTCCTCCATCGAATAAAATTTTCTTCATCCGTTCCCGTCGTCATGGTTGTCATGACAGCAGAATCAACAACGCAAGAAGAGCTAGTGTCGTTGTAGTGGTAGTGTATTGAACGTTAATAGTGCTGCTAGCTTGCGGTTGTTTGGAGCCAATTTGGATGGAATGTATTCGTTAGCTTTGAACTTGATGGTTTTAAAACGAAGAGTCTCTATGAAAAAAAATACGACACACAAAGAGATATATTGTTCTGATCGCAGTGAAAAAGATTTTGTCAGTCATTTTTTCCATGTTTATGTGCTAATACTTAAAAAGAAATAAGGTTCTACCTAATGTGAAAAAACCTATGCCTTGTGATTTGCTCACATTTCTGCAATTGGATACGGGATCAAACATTCAGCTAAGTATAGTGTTTTAAATATTATTGCTTCATTCAAACATACATTAGTACAAAGAAATATTGGCAAACATGAACGGTTCATGGGAGCGGAGGCGCTGTTTGCGCGGAGAAATCCAGACGAGCGGCGTACGAGTGTTTTTCTGTCCGCCTTTTTCTCTTCTACTACTCTGGGTTTTTTGCTTTTGTTCGTTTTTGCTGTTCGATCTGTATGTATTCTCGTTGCAGCTCGGAACCGGAAAAAGTCACTCACGCAAATCTATCTAACTGATTTTTAATATGGTGGCAGGGTGTTGCATGTGGGGAAGCTGTGTAGCACATCAGATGCGCATAGCGAGCTTGATGCGCCACTGTGCAAACGTACGAAACAAGAGTGAAATCGACTGGCGCTAGTGGGGTTTTCTAGTTTTCGGCTTCGACGATGATATAATCCTTGTGATGGGTTGGAGAAGTGACCGTGCAGGGATTTGCGTCGGAAAAGGAGAGAGGCATATGAAACAATTTCTTCCCGAAGAAAGGTTTACCCTTAATTTAACAACTACTCTCAATCATTCCCTATTTAATGCCCTTCTACTGTTAATTTGTCATGTTCTCTGTGGAGCATTTTGACGTTTTTCCCACGCAAACCTGTGCACCGTTCACTGTCTGAAACAAATTTCAGTACTTTCATGTTCATCTAGGCATAATTAATAAATATATTCGTTTACGTTTCCTCTGCTTGGTAATATTTGCATTTTCAGCTGCGCATTTCTGCGTTTTTGTGGGTTTTGACTCTCCTAGCCCGCGTTGTGCGGTGTGTGCGTTATTTCTGGTTGTTTGCCGAGTTCACGTTTGCTAATGACTACTGTCATTTATATCATTTACATTGTTTGCCCTTGTAGGTAGTGCATATGTTTGTTGGGGTTTGATTGATTTCTATTTTAAGAATAAGATCTTTTATTATCATATATTTTATATTTTTATATTTTTTATGGTCCAATTGTCATGTCTACTCTAATGCTTTTCTTTTTCAATATGTTCCCTATTATTTCCCCTTTAATTCCAAATATTAAATAGTTTTCTGATCACATAAAGCTTTGTTACTATTAATATTATTTTTCGGGAGATCCCGGATGCTTGTGCACTACGTACCATCTGTGTTCGTTGTTCAACAGGGATAACCCGCTCCCTAATAACATTTCATTACATGTGTCACATATGAGAGGTCGAGGAGTTCTCCTCGTCTCTCCTTCTGAACTTCATCTACTACTCTACTCTGTTACGTAAATTGCATGCATACGTTCAATACCGCAGGGGAATGGGGGTCTGCATTGTGTCAGACAGAGTTAAGGCTGGATGAAAAATCGGTCTTCAAACTCAGAATTTTGACGTATTTCTGTGGTCTATTGAAATAAACCACCCACACTTGTGAGTGGCCCCAACAGCATCCTTACTGTTGGTTTAAATCGGTCCTCAAACTCGATGTTCTAAACGTATTCTTGTATTCCATTGAAATAAACCACCCACACTGGTGAGTGGCCCCAACAGCATCCCTACTGTTGGTTTAAACCGGTCTTCAAACTCGATGTTCTTAACGTATTCTTGTATTCCATTGAAATAAACCACCCACACTTGTGAGTGGCCCCAACAGCATCCACACTGTTGGTTCAAATCGGTCCTCAAACTCGATGTTCTCAACGTATTCCTGTATTCCATTGAGATAAACCACCCACACTTGTGAGTGGCCCCAACAGCATCCCCACTGTTGGTTTAAATCAGTCTTCAAACTCGGTGTTTTAAAATACTTTTGTATTCTGCTGAAATAAACCACCCACACTTGTGAGTGGCCCCAACAGCATCCATACTGTTGGTTTAAATCGGTCCTCAAACTCGCTGTTCTTAACGTATTCTTGTATTCCATTGAAATAAACTACTCACACTTGTGAGTGGTCCCAACAACACCCTACTGTTGGTTTAAATCGGTCTACAAACTCGGTGTTTAAAAATACTTTTGTATTCTGCTGAAATAAACCACCCACACTTGTGAGTGGCCCCAACAGCATCCATACTGTTGGTTTAAATCGGTCCTCAATCTCGATGTTCTTAACGTATTCTTGTATTCCATTGAAATAAACCACCCACACTTGTGAGTGGCCCCAACAGCATCCATACTGTTGGTTTAAATCGGTCTTCATGCTCGGTGATTTAACATATATTTGTATTCTGCTGAAATAAACCACCTACACTTGTGAGTGGCCCCAACAGCATCCCTACTGTTGGTTTAAATCGGTTCTCAAACTCGGTGTTTTAACATATATTTGTATTCTGCTGAAATAAACCACCCACACTTGTGAGTGGCCCCAACAGCATCCCTACTGTTGGTTTAAATCGGTCTTCAAGCTCGGTGATTTAAAATACTTTTGTATTCTGCTGAAATAAACCACCCACACTTGTGAGTGGCCCCAACAGCATCCCTACTGTTGGTTTAAATCGGTTCTCAAACTCGGTGTTTTAAAATACTTTTGTATTCTGCTGAAATAAACCACCCACACTTGTGAGTGGCCCCAACAGCATCCATACTGTTGGTTTAAATCGGTCTATAAACTCGGTGTTTAAAAATACTTTTGTATTCTGCTGAAATAAACCACCCACACTTGTGAGTGGCCCCAACAGCATCCCTACTGTTGGTTCAAATCAGTCCTCAATCTCGATGTTCTTAACGTATTCTTGTATTCCATTGAAATAAACCACCCACACTTGTGAGTGGCCCCAACAACATCCCTACTGTTGGTTTAAATCGGTCTTCAAGCTCGGTGATTTAAAATACTTTTGTATTCTGCTGAAATAAACCACCCACACTTGTGAGTGGCCCCAACAACATCCCTACTGTTGGTTTAAATCGGTTCTCAAACTCGGTGTTTTAACATATATTTGTATTCTGCTGAAATAAACCACCCACACTTGTGAGTGGCCCCAACAGCATCCATACTGTTGGTTTAAATCGGTCTTCAAACTCGGTGTTTAAAAATACTTTTGTATTCTGCTGAAATAAACCACCCACACTTGTGAGTGGCCCCAACAGCATCCATACTGTTGGTTCAAATCGGTCCTCAATCTCGATGTTCTTAACGTATTCTTGTATTCCATTGAAATAAACCACCCACACTTGTGAGTGGCCCCAACAGCATCCCTACTGTTGGTTTAAATCGGTCTTCAAGCTCGGTGATTTAAAATACTTTTGTATTCTGCTGAAATAAACCACCCACACTTGTGAGTGGCCTCAACAGCATCCCTACTGTTGGTTTAAATCAGTTCTCAAACTCGGTGTTTTAACATATATTTGTATTCTGCTGAAATAAACCACCCACACTTGTGAGTGGCCCCAACAACATCCCTACTGTTGGTTTAAATCGGTTCTCAAACTCGGTGTTTAAACATACTTTTGTATTCTGCTGAAATAAACCACCCACACTTGTGAGTGGCCCCAACAACATCCATACTGTTGGTTTAAATCAGTCCTCAATCTCGATGTTCTTAACGTATTCTTGTATTCCATTGAAATAAACCACCCACACTTGTGAGTGGCCCCAACAACATCCCTACTGTTGGTTTAAATCAGTCTTCAAGCTCGGTGATTTAAAATACTTTTGTATTCTGCTGAAATAAACCACCCACACTTGTGAGTGGCCTCAACAGCATCCATACTGTTGGTTTAAATCGGTTCTCAAACTCGGTGTTTTAAAATACTTTTGTATTCTGCTGAAATAAACCACCCACACTTGTGAGTGGCCCCAACAGCATCCATACTGTTGGTTTAAATCGGTCCTCAATCTCGATGTTCTTAACGTATTCTTGTATTCCATTGAAATAAACCACCCACACTTGTGAGTGGCCCCAACAGCATCCCTACTGTTGGTTTAAATCGGTCTTCAAGCTCGGTGATTTAAAATACTTTTGTATTCTGCTGAAATAAACCACCCACACTTGTGAGTGGCCCCAACAACATCCCTACTGTTGGTTTAAATCAGTTCTCAAACTCGGTGTTTTAACATATATTTGTATTCTGCTGAAATAAACCACCCACACTTGTGAGTGGCCCCAACAGCATCCCTACTGTTGGTTTAAATCAGTTCTTCAAGCTCGGTGTTTTAAAATACTATTTGTATTCTGCTGAAATAAACCACCCACACTTGTGAGTGGCCCCAACAGCATCCCTACTGTTGGTTTAAATCAGTTCTCAAACTCGGTGTTTTAAAATACTTTTGTATTCTGCTGAAATAAACCACCCACACTTGTGAGTGGCCCCAACAACATCCCTACTGTTGGTTTAAATCAGTCCTCAAACTCGGTGTTTTAAAATACTTTTGTATTCTGCTGAAATAAACCACCCACACTTGTGAGTGGCCCCAACAGCATCCCTACTGTTGGTTTAAATCAGTTCCTCAAACTCGAGTGTTCTTAACATATTCTTGTATTCTGTTGAAATAAACCACCCACACTTGTGAGTGGCCCCAACAACACCTACTGTTGGTCAAATCAGTCTTCAAGCTCGGTGTTTAAAATACTTTTGTATTCTGCAAATAAACCACCCACGTGAGTGGCCCCAACAGCATCCATACTGTTGGTTTAAATCAGTCCTCAATCTCGATGTTTTAACGTATTTTGTATTCTACTGAAATAAACCACCCACACTTGTGAGTGGCCTCAACAACATCCCTACTGTTGGTTTAAATCGGTCTCAAGCTCGGTGTTTTAACATATTTTTGTATTCTGCTGAAATAAACCACCCACACTTGTGAGTGGCCCCAACAGCATCCCTACTGTTGGTTTAAATCGGTCCTCAAACTCGGTGTTTTAAAATACTTTTGTATTCTGCTGAAATAAACCACCCACACTTGTGAGTGGCCCCAACAGCATCCCTACTGTTGGTTTAAATCAGTTCTCAAACTCGGTGTTTTAACATATATTTGTATTCTGCTGAAATAAACCACCTACACTTGTGAGTGGCCCCAACAGCATCCCTACTGTTGGTTTAAATCGGTCTTCAAGCTCGGTGATTTTAAAATACTTTTGTATTCTGCTGAAATAAACCACCCACACTTGTGAGTGGCCCCAACAGCATCCCTACTGTTGGTTTAAATCGGTTCTCAAACTCGGTGTTTTAAAATACTTTTGTATTCTGCTGAAATAAACCACCCACACTTGTGAGTGGCCCCAACAGCATCCATACTGTTGGTTTAAATCAGTCCTCAATCTCGATGTTCTTAACGTATTCTTGTATTCCATTGAAATAAACCACCCACACTTGTGAGTGGCCCCAACAACATCCCTACTGTTGGTTTAAATCAGTCTTCAAGCTCGGTGATTTAAAATACTTTTGTATTCTGCTGAAATAAACCACCCACACTTGTGAGTGGCCCCAACAGCATCCATACTGTTGGTTTAAATCAGTTCTCAAACTCGGTGTTTTAACATACTTTTGTATTCTGCTGAAATAAACCACCCACACTTGTGAGTGGCCCCAACAGCATCCATACTGTTGGTTTAAATCGGTCCTCAATCTCGATGTTTTAACGTATTCTTGTATTCCATTGAAATAAACCACCCACACTTGTGAGTGGCCCCAACAGCATCCCTACTGTTGGTTTAAATCGGTCTTCAAGCTCGGTGATTTAAAATACTTTTGTATTCTGCTGAAATAAACCACCCACACTTGTGAGTGGCCCCAACAGCATCCCTACTGTTGGTTTAAATCGGTTCTCAAACTCGGTGTTTTAACATATATTTGTATTCTGCTGAAATAAACCACCCACACTTGTGAGTGGCCCCAACAGCATCCCTACTGTTGGTTTAAATCGGTCTTCAAGCTCGGTGTTTTAAAATACTTTTGTATTCTGCTGAAATAAACCACCCACACTTGTGAGTGGCCCCAACAGCATCCATACTGTTGGTTCAAATCGGTCCTCAATCTCGATGTTCTTAACGTATTCTTGTATTCCATTGAAATAAACCACCCACACTTGTGAGTGGCCCCAACAGCATCCCTACTGTTGGTTTAAATCGGTCTTCAAGCTCGGTGATTTAAAATACTTTTGTATTCTGCTGAAATAAACCACCCACACTTGTGAGTGGCCCCAACAGCATCCCTACTGTTGGTTTAAATCGGTTCTCAAACTCGGTGTTTTAAAATACTTTTGTATTCTGCTGAAATAAACCACCCACACTTGTGAGTGGCCCCAACAGCATCCCTACTGTTGGTTTAAATCGGTCCTCAATCTCGGTGTTCTTAACGTATATCTTGTATTCCGCTGAAATAAACCACCCACACTTGTGAGTGGCCCCAACAGCATCCCTACTGTTGGTTTAAATCGGTCTTCAAGCTCGGTGATTTAAAATACTTTTGTATTCTGCTGAAATAAACCACCCACACTTGTGAGTGGCCCCAACAGCATCCATACTGTTGGTTTAAATCGGTTCTCAAACTCGGTGTTTTAAAATACTTTTGTATTCTGCTGAAATAAACCACCCACACTTGTGAGTGGCCCCAACAGCATCCATACTGTTGGTTTAAATCGGTCCTCAATCTCGATGTTCTTAACGTATTCTTGTATTCCATTGAAATAAACCACCCACACTTGTGAGTGGCCCCAACAGCATCCCTACTGTTGGTTTAAATCGGTCTTCAAGCTCGGTGATTTAAAATACTTTTGTATTCTGCTGAAATAAACCACCCACACTTGTGAGTGGCCCCAACAGCATCCCTACTGTTGGTTTAAATCGGTTCTCAAACTCGGTGTTTTAACATATATTTGTATTCTGCTGAAATAAACCACCTACACTTGTGAGTGGCCCCAACAGCATCCCTACTGTTGGTTTAAATCGGTCTTCAAGCTCGGTGATTTAAAATACTTTTGTATTCTGCTGAAATAAACCACCCACACTTGTGAGTGGCCCCAACAGCATCCCTACTGTTGGTTTAAATCGGTTCTCAAACTCGGTGTTTTAAAATACTTTTGTATTCTGCTGAAATAAACCACCCACACTTGTGAGTGGCCCCAACAGCATCCATACTGTTGGTTTAAATCGGTCCTCAATCTCGATGTTCTTAACGTATTCTTGTATTCCATTGAAATAAACCACCCACACTTGTGAGTGGCCCCAACAGCATCCCTACTGTTGGTTTAAATCGGTCTTCAAGCTCGGTGATTTAAAATACTTTTGTATTCTGCTGAAATAAACCACCCACACTTGGAGTGGCCCCAACAGCATCCCTACTGTTGGTTTAAATCGGTTCTCAAACTCGGTGTTTTAACATATTTTGTATTCTGTTGAAATAAACCACCCACACTTGTGAGTGGCCCCAACAGCATCCCTACTGTTGGTTTAAATCGGTCTACAAACTCGGTGTTTTAAAATACTTTTGTATTCTGCTGAAATAAACCACCCACACTTGTGAGTGGCCCCAACAGCATCCATACTGTTGGTTTAAATCGGTCCTCAATCTCGATGTTCTTAACGTATTCTTGTATTCCATTGAAATAAACCACCCACACTTGTGAGTGGCCCCAACAGCATCCCTACTGTTGGTTTAAATCGGTCTTCAAGCTCGGTGATTTAAAATACTTTTGTATTCTGCTGAAATAAACCACCCACACTTGTGAGTGGCCTCAACAGCATCCCTACTGTTGGTTTAAATCGGTTCTCAAACTCGGTGTTTTAACATATATTTGTATTCTGCTGAAATAAACCACCCACACTTGTGAGTGGCCCCAACAGCATCCCTACTGTTGGTTTAAATCGGTCCTCAAACTCGGTGTTTTAAAATACTTTTGTATTCTGCTGAAATAAACCACCCACACTTGTGAGTGGCCCCAACAGCATCCCTACTGTTGGTTTAAATCGGTTCTCAAACTCGGTGTTTTAAAATACTTTTGTATTCTGCTGAAATAAACCACCCACACTTGTGAGTGGCCCCAACAGCATCCATACTGTTGGTTTAAATCGGTCCTCAATCTCGATGTTCTTAACGTATTCTTGTATTCCATTGAAATAAACCACCCACACTTGTGAGTGGCCCCAACAGCATCCCTACTGTTGGTTTAAATCGGTCTTCAAGCTCGGTGATTTAAAATACTTTTGTATTCTGCTGAAATAAACCACCCACACTTGTAGAGTGGCCCCAACAGCATCCCTACTGTTGGTTTAAATCGGTTCTCAAACTCGGTGTTTTAACATATATTTGTATTCTGCTGAAATAAACCACCTACACTTGTGAGTGGCCCCAACAGCATCCCTACTGTTGGTTTAAATCGGTCTTCAAGCTCGGTGATTTAAAATACTTTTGTATTCTGCTGAAATAAACCACCCACACTTGTGAGTGGCCCCAACAGCATCCCTACTGTTGGTTTAAATCGGTTCTCAAACTCGGTGTTTTAACATATATTTGTATTCTGCTGAAATAAACCACCCACACTTGTGAGTGGCCCCAACAGCATCCCTACTGTTGGTTTAAATCGGTCTTCAAGCTCGGTGATTTAAAATACTTTTGTATTCTGCTGAAATAAACCACCCACACTTGAGAGTGGCCCCAACAGCATCCCTACTGTTGGTTTAAATCGGTTCTCAAACTCGGTGTTTTAAAATACTTTTGTATTCTGCTGAAATAAACCACCCACACTTGTGAGTGGCCCCAACAGCATCCATACTGTTGGTTTAAATCGGTCCTCAATCTCGATGTTCTTAACGTATTCTTGTATTCCATTGAAATAAACCACCCACACTTGTGAGTGGCCCCAACAGCATCCCTACTGTTGGTTTAAATCGGTCTTCAAGCTCGGTGATTTAAAATACTTTTGTATTCTGCTGAAATAAACCACCCACACTTGTGAGTGGCCCCAACAGCATCCCTACTGTTGGTTTAAATCGGTTCTCAAACTCGGTGTTTTAACATATATTTGTATTCTGTTGAAATAAACCACCCACACTTGTGAGTGGCCCCAACAGCATCCCTACTGTTGGTTTAAATCGGTTCTCAAACTCGGTGTTTTAACATATATTTGTATTCTGCTGAAATAAACCACCTACACTTGTGAGTGGCCCCAACAGCATCCCTACTGTTGGTTTAAATCAGTCTTCAAGCTCGGTGATTTAAAATACTTTTGTATTCTGCTGAAATAAACCACCCACACTTGTGAGTGGCCCCAACAGCATCCATACTGTTGGTTTAAATCGGTTCTCAAACTCGGTGTTTTAAAATACTTTTGTATTCTGCTGAAATAAACCACCCACACTTGTGAGTGGCCCCAACAGCATCCATACTGTTGGTTTAAATCGGTCCTCAATCTCGATGTTCTTAACGTATTCTTGTATTCCATTGAAATAAACCACCCACACTTGTGAGTGGCCCCAACAGCATCCCTACTGTTGGTTTAAATCGGTCTTCAAGCTCGGTGATTTAAAATACTTTTGTATTCTGCTGAAATAAACCACCCACACTTGTGAGTGGCCCCAACAGCATCCCTACTGTTGGTTTAAATCGGTTCTCAAACTCGGTGTTTTAACATATATTTGTATTCTGCTGAAATAAACCACCTACACTTGTGAGTGGCCTCAACAGCATCCCTACTGTTGGTTTAAATCGGTCTTCAAGCTCGGTGATTTAAAATACTTTTGTATTCTGCTGAAATAAACCACCCACACTTGTGAGTGGCCCCAACAGCATCCATACTGTTGGTTTAAATCGGTCCTCAATCTCGATGTTCTTAACGTATTCTTGTATTCCATTGAAATAAACCACCCACACTTGTAGAGTGGCCCCAACAGCATCCCTACTGTTGGTTTAAATCGGTCTTCAAGCTCGGTGATTTAAAATACTTTTGTATTCTGCTGAAATAAACCACCCACACTTGTAGAGTGGCCCCAACAGCATCCCTACTGTTGGTTTAAATCGGTTCTCAAACTCGGTGTTTTAACATATATTTGTATTCTGCTGAAATAAACCACCTACACTTGTGAGTGGCCTCAACAGCATCCCTACTGTTGGTTTAAATCGGTCTTCAAGCTCGGTGATTTAAAAATACTTTTGTATTCTGCTGAAATAAACCACCCACACTTGTGAGTGGCCCCAACAGCATCCATACTGTTGGTTTAAATCGGTCCTCAATCTCGATGTTCTTAACGTATTCTTGTATTCCATTGAAATAAACCACCCACACTTGTGAGTGGCCCCAACAGCATCCCTACTGTTGGTTTAAATCGGTCTTCAAGCTCGGTGATTTAAAATACTTTTGTATTCTGCTGAAATAAACCACCCACACTTGTGAGTGGCCCCAACAGCATCCATACTGTTGGTTTAAATCGGTTCTCAAACTCGGTGTTTTAACATATATTTGTATTCTGCTGAAATAAACCACATACACTTGTGAGTGGCCCCAACAGCATCCCTACTGTTGGTTTAAATCGGTCTTCAAGCTCGGTGATTTAAAATACTTTTGTATTCTGCTGAAATAAACCACCCACACTTGTGAGTGGCCCCAACAGCATCCCTACTGTTGGTTTAAATCGGTTCTCAAACTCGGTGTTTTAAAATACTTTTGTATTCTGTTGAAATAAACCACCCACACTTGTGAGTGGCCCCAACAGCATCCATACTGTTGGTTTAAATCGGTCCTCAATCTCGATGTTCTTAACGTATTCTTGTATTCCATTGAAATAAACCACCCACACTTGTGAGTGGCCCCAACAGCATCCCTACTGTTGGTTTAAATCGGTCTTCAAGCTCGGTGATTTAAAATACTTTTGTATTCTGCTGAAATAAACCACCCACACTTGGGAGTGGCCCCAACAGCATCCCTACTGTTGGTTTAAATCGGTTCTCAAACTCGGTGTTTTAACATATATTTGTATTCTGCTGAAATAAACCACCCACACTTGTGAGTGGCCCCAACAGCATCCCTACTGTTGGTTTAAATCGGTCTACAAACTCGGTGTTTAAAAATACTTTTGTATTCTGCTGAAATAAACCACCCACACTTGTGAGTGGCCCCAACAGCATCCATACTGTTGGTTCAAATCGGTCCTCAATCTCGATGTTCTTAACGTATTCTTGTATTCCATTGAAATAAACCACCCACACTTGTGAGTGGCCCCAACAGCATCCCTACTGTTGGTTTAAATCGGTCTTCAAGCTCGGTGATTTAAAATACTTTTGTATTCTGCTGAAATAAACCACCCACACTTGTGAGTGGCCTCAACAGCATCCCTACTGTTGGTTTAAATCGGTTCTCAAACTCGGTGTTTTAACATATATTTGTATTCTGCTGAAATAAACCACCCACACTTGTGAGTGGCCCCAACAGCATCCCTACTGTTGGTTTAAATCGGTTCTCAAACTCCGTGTTTTAAAATACTTTTGTATTCTGCTGAAATAAATCACCCACACTTGTGAGTGGCCCCAACAGCATCCATACTGTTGGTTTAAATCGGTCCTCAATCTCGATGTTCTTAACGTATTCTTGTATTCCATTGAAATAAACCACCTACACTTGTGAGTGGCCCCAACAGCATCCCTACTGTTGGTTTAAATCGGTCTTCAAGCTCGGTGATTTAAAATACTTTTGTATTCTGCTGAAATAAACCACCCACACTTGTGAGTGGCCCCAACAGCATCCCTACTGTTGGTTTAAATCGGTTCTCAAACTCGGTGTTTTAACATATATTTGTATTCTGCTGAAATAAACCACCTACACTTGTGAGTGGCCCCAACAGCATCCATACTGTTGGTTTAAATCGGTCTTCAAGCTCGGTGATTTAAAATACTTTTGTATTCTGCTGAAATAAACCACCCACACTTGTGAGTGGCCCCAACAGCATCCTTACTGTTGGTTTAAATCGGTTCTCAAACTCGGTGTTTTAACATATATTTGTATTCTGCTGAAATAAACCACCTACACTTGTGAGTGGCCCCAACAGCATCCCTACTGTTGGTTTAAATTGGTCTTCAAGCTCGGTGATTTAAAATACTTTTGTATTCTGCTGAAATAAACCACCCACACTTGTGAGTGGCCCCAACAGCATCCCTACTGTTGGTTTAAATCGGTTCTCAAACTCGGTGTTTTAAAATACTTTTGTATTCTGCTGAAATAAACCACCCACAATTGTGAGTGGCCCCAACAGCATCCATACTGTTGGTTTAAATCGGTCCTCAATCTCGATGTTCTTAACGTATTCTTGTATTCCATTGAAATAAACCACCCACACTTGTGAGTGGCCCCAACAGCATCCCTACTGTTGGTTTAAATCGGTCTTCAAGCTCGGTGATTTAAAATACTTTTGTATTCTGCTGAAATAAACCACCCACACTTGTGAGTGGCCCCAACAGCATCCCTACTGTTGGTTTAAATCGGTTCTCAAACTCGCTGTTTTAACATATATTTGTATTCTGCTGAAATAAACCACCCACACTTGTGAGTGGCCCCAACAGCATCCCTACTGTTGGTTTAAATCGGTCTTCAAGCTCGGTGATTTAAAATACTTTTGTATTCTGCTGAAATAAACCACCCACACTTGTGAGTGGCCCCAACAGCATCCTTACTGTTGGTTTAAATCGGTTCTCAAACTCGGTGTTTTAACATATATTTGTATTCTGCTGAAATAAACCACCTACACTTGTGAGTGGCCTCAACAGCATCCCTACTGTTGGTTTAAATCGGTCTTCAAGCTCGGTGATTTAAAATACTTTTGTATTCTGCTGAAATAAACCACCCACACTTGTGAGTGGCCCCAACAGCATCCCTACTGTTGGTTTAAATCGGTTCTCAATCTCGATGTTCTTAACGTATTCTTGTATTCCATTGAAATAAACCACCCACACTTGTGAGTGGCCCCAACAGCATCCCTACTGTTGGTTTAAATCGGTCTTCAAGCTCGGTGATTTAAAATACTTTTGTATTCTGCTGAAATAAACCACCCACACTTGTGAGTGGCCCCAACAGCATCCCTACTGTTGGTTTAAATCGGTTCTCAAACTCGGTGTTTTAACATATATTTGTATTCTGCTGAAATAAACCACCCACACTTGTGAGTGGCCTCAACAGCATCCCTACTGTTGGTTTAAATCGGTTCTCAAACTCGGTGTTTTAACATATATTTGTATTCTGCTGAAATAAACCACCCACACTTGTGAGTGGCCCCAACAACATCATTACTGTTGGTTTAAATCGGTGCCAAAATTTGAATAGCTTTAATGTGCATCTCTGTACAGAGAATAAATCGGGAACATAGTTAAATATCATATTCGCTGCCGACGTCAGTTGAATTCAGCACACCGTTTACCAAAACGGATCCGGCTGCAAACCCAACCATTTTATCCAACATCCCAGTGATTTCTCGTGGAAGTGCAGAGGTGTTCTCGGCTTCCCACAAAGCGAGTATCACGTCAACATATTCCTACCCATTCCCTATTTGACCTGCATTCGGGCGAGGCCGGCGCCGGTATTGCCTTAGTTTAGGATCACCAGTTTTTACACATTGAGGATGCATGCTAGTCCCAAGCATCATCTTTTGGTTCTTTGTGTAATAACAGCTGATCTGGCAATAACGGAGTAGCAACCTCGGGCGGTCAATCATGCTCATGCTCATGCTCATGCTCAGTAAGCAAGTCGGTCCTATCATTGTCCAAAATTTGATGAAAGGGTTCAAGGCAAAGGTGCGGGCATTTGGGTTGGGAGAAGAGGTTCAATAAATCAATAATGTCAACACTAAACCATTTAGTAGTACTTTATTTCCAGAAAGTTTGAAAAGAATCGGGCTCAAGGAAAATTGGTGACCTATTGGTGACCTATTTTGTGTGTCCAAATTTCATCGAATACAGTCTTTATTCGGCCACTACTTTTTAATTGCTGCTGCGCCGTTACGAGCAACCAATGACAGTGCAGTGATTTGGAAGGTTTGTTAAGGTGAATCGCTACTCCATGTATTTTTTCCTATCTTTTATCTCGCTCTCGCAAACTCACCTTGCTATTTCAAATTGATAAATCTCGATTGTTAGTGAATGAACATGGAACCGAACTCTATCAGATTGCTCACAGCAAGTAAGCATACAAACTGATGTGATTAAATTTGCAATATCCAGTACCGACTCTGAGTTATATCAATTATAAATGTTGAGGTAATGAAAGTCATCAAGAATGATTCAGCATAGGCCCTTAATGATGTAGAAGGAGATGTTCGCTCATCACCATGAGACACCAAGAGTGAACATTAATGTTTTTGGCTAGAATGAAAGATGTGAAGAGAAAGTGTTGAAAGTTCCGTCAGAGTGCGGCAGGTAGGAAATCAAACAGACGTTTTTTTAAAAATTGAGCGAAAGGGCATGTATCCAATGGTACTCGAACCATGGACGTCAATCTTTGCCTAACATCCCACTGCGAGGTAGGTTGTACCAACGGAACCAGTCCGCCACTTCAACAAGCAAAAATTAACGCATGGAAAGACGCTCATGTACTACTGTGGCTTGTATAGTTATTCTAGCGATCTTGGGTTTGTTTTGATTCGCAACGACTGACGATCACTAAAGTTTTTCTTGTCGTCAGTCGTTGCGAATCAAAACAAACCCATAAAAAACGAGAGAGTTCCTCTCCCATGTGCGCATCAATAAACAGAGTGCACACAATAGATCGCTAGAATAACTATACAATAACTATCAATCCTGGGATATCCTTGCGTGATTCGGCGTGAATGTTTTCTGCGCCGTTCAATACAGTTCGACGAATCTTTCGGCTTGACGGTTTCCATCTTAGTTCGTATCTTACCAGCAAACACCTTAACAAGCCCTTGGTTGCACAACGTCGCACAAGTCTGGTGAAATTTTAGCCTGTTGACGTTGTTGGAAAAATACCCTCAACCCACCAAATTGTCCAAATTTTCTTCTCATAGAATTTTTTTTGACAGTTATCAAATTTAAACTGAAGCAACGTGGAAAAACAATCCAAAACCCATCTGACTTGTAGAAGCGGTGGAAAAAGATGGCAGATCAAGTGAAATCCCTACTGTGCAAAATATTATGGATGGTTTTTAGCGAAAAGCCCAAGGATTCATCGGGAATGCTGATAAATTATTTTTCCTTTTTTTAATGTACTTTTTTAGCGAAGAAATGCCTGTTTTTATGCTGCCCTAAACTATGTGGGTCAAGCTTAAGTACATACCTACTTTTTCTATAATACCACCTACTATAATTGCAAACTAGTGGATGTCACATTTAACTTGAACAGACATATGTTACAATCTATAATATGAGAGGGACCATCAGGGCACTCAACTGAAGCAATTTGTATGGGAAAAGTGGGAATTTAGACTTTTCGTTACTAATAGTTCTTCTCCTCACTCATTTTTGAAAATCTGTTCAATCTTGTACGTTGAAAGTAGACTCTTAATAATCCCGTGGATACATTAAGGTGAGGTTGCCAAGCACATTTTTAAGCAACATTTTTGGTGAATTATTGATTCTTGCGGGATTTCATACTTATGTCATGGTTACATCACAAAAAAAATCAGAAAGTCACTTTTGAGATATTTATGTGTGTGCTTTATCGTAAATAGTTTCCCTCTTGTTATTTTAACACCAAGCTCGTTGAATTTTTTCGGAAAGAAAATATATTCTGATCACCGTCTAAGAAGAAGTTAAAGAACTCAAATTGACTTTAAAAATACGATTCGGTCATCTTCTCGAAAAAAAGGCTTTTTAAAATATATTTTATGTTTATTCCTCTCACAAATTTGTCAAACTCTCACCAATTCAGTAATTTACAAAACTAACACTTAAACCAAGCGCGGCTAAACCTTTTTATTCGCAAAACGACACACTTCCGCCTGGGCCTTGAAAGCACCTCTTTGGCCAAAGTATGGCAGCAAACATTCCATTGCCTTCAGATACCGTTCGTTGGTGTACAAACGTTTTCGGAACTCTTTTCCAGCGTCACTGTCCTGCTGAATCAACTCCATACTGATGTCATCCGACGAATCGAGACACATTAGTGCCATTATTCCAAAAATGTGCGATGAACCTGTAAACGATTGGATAGATTATTACTTTTTAAGGATAAGCATAAAGGCGAAACACAAACCGTAGACCATTCTGTCGAAGAAATCAAACTGTAGCTGCGCCAAAGTAGGCAATGCTTTGCTGTAACCAAGTAGTGTTAGGTTAGAAACGAGTTTCTCTTGATAACGTCTAATGAAATATGTTAACTTGGAAAGTCTAATGTCCAAGTTAACAGAAGTGTACAGGAAGTAGTTCAAATCCAAAACGGGAGATCCGTAGAAGCACATTTGAAAATCTAGGAGTGTAGAATCTACCAATTGATCCTCGCTGTCGTACTGGAACATCACGTTATTTATCCAAAAATCACCGTGAGTCAGCACGTTGAACCCGTTCGTGTCAACCATTGTGTTTTCGAGCGTCCTACTGAATATGACGGGTCGAAGTTTTTCCAGGTCATCAATGTAGTCTTTAGCAAATGGCAATGTTTTCAATACTTCCAACCCTGTCTCATAGGCTGGCCTAAACATGTACTCCATCATAGGCAGGTTGCTCTTTTTATACAGGCCTTCTTTAAAGGAGTCCGAATAGTTTCCGTTCTTTTCCTGGTAAACAGCTGAAGCAGCATGGAATTCTGCCAGCTTTTCAATAATCGATTCGACGTGCTTTTGATCAACACCTTCCTGCTTCTTGCCAAGCCTATAACCTTGACTGCATAGATCTTCCATTACGATAATATCGCTCGGGAATTTGCGACACACTTTCAGACAGCGAGGACCAATTTTAACTTTCAAATCTTTCTCTCTGTAGAGTTCCTCGAATGCAGGAATAATCTTCGTGAACATTTCAATTTCCTTGGTAAAAGGATCCAGCTTGCTATTGAAATCGGCCGCTAACCCTTCTGGATGGACTTTTACAATAACGGAGAACTTGTTCAGAGATTTGGTCAACTTATTTTCAACGTCTAATTTGGCTCGATACATAATTGAACCATAATTATCACCTTTCTTGGTGGCAATTTCGACCCAAATATTTTGAATACAATACTGATCACGGTCGACACCGAGCTTTTTCTCTACAACTTCATGGAAGAACTCTTTCCTCATCCATCCGGGCAATGTGAGGAAATCACTCGACACTCCACTTGGAGTCTGATAGCCACTGTGCCGTAAATCGAATACTCCGTAGTCGTAGAAAAACGGCAATAATACTTCCATTTGTTTGACAAGTGCCGGATTAGCATACATCTTTTCCCGGAAAGTATGACCAGCATCACCGTCGGACATCATCGTATCAATGGATGCATTTTCAGTCTTCTCCATTAGACATATCGGTAGCACCGAGAAGGAGGATGAAAATCCATACAACATTCGATCGACGAAGTCCAAGTTGAGATCCTTGAGAGTCGGAAGTTTCTTGGAGTAGCCGAGAAGCTCTAGGTTATCGATCAAGTTGTGGTAGTAGAAAGCGATGATGCTGTCCAACTGAGGTAGCCGGATGGTGGGATTGATGGAGGTGAAGATGAAGTACTGTAGATCGATGACCGGCGATGACCATACGCACATTTGGAAGTCGACCTGGGGAAGAAGAAGGTAGATAATGTTAACGCCTGGTTGAGGTGGGTTGTGCAATATGTAATGTTCACAATGCTTTGACAACTCTTAACGTTTTTTTTTCCGAATCTTGAACTCAGACATGAACTTTGAATTTTGAAGCGTAACCTACTTACTTAAAAAAACGGCTGGAAGAGAAATTAACTTTGCATTAAAAAAGAGGACTTTTTTTTTCGGATGATGACAAAAAAAAAGCTTGGACAGATAATTGCTTTTGATAAATTTCCCATTTAAGGTAATTATTTAAGCTTACTTGCAGAAAATTCTACGCCCTTGCGAGCGGCCTTCCGGCAGTTCACCGGAACATTCGCCGGTGGACGAAAACATGCGTGTAGGCATGTTTGTGAGTTCTTTCTTCGTTTTATTTATCAATTTCTCCTCTGTTCTCGCAACAAAACTGTTGGAGTAGATCTTACGCTTCAGGTTTACCTAGAAATTCTTGATGGAACGCAGCTGGGAGACGTTGGGTGGGTTCGCCAACTTGGGTTTAACATCGATATTCAGCCGCTCCATCTCCTCCAACGATCACTTCGAGTGGTGGGCCGACGCCAGATCCGGACAGAGCACCGCGTCTTCGCCCTTATGGTATTTCTTGATGAACGACGCAAATTCTGGCAGGCATTTCGTACTATAAATTTCTCCGTTCACAGCCAGTGAAAAAAGAGCGTCTTTGACATCCCCTTCTCGCTGATTGTCAGCCACAGCAGCACCTTGTTGGGGAACTTGGTGTGTGAAATGAACTTCATCTCGGAGCTCACTTCCTTCGTGGGGGGAGGAAAATACGAAGTGCCCTGCCAGTCCTTGCCATCCAGGGTGAGATAGGTCTTGTCGTCAATCACCATCGCCACGTCGCGATTCACCGCGAAAATCGAGTTGACCATCTTATTCAGCCGCTGTCGCTGCGTCATTGCCTGCAGCTCCGAAACCAGTGGACGTGACTTACGCTTCCTGACATGTATGTTCATGTTCGCCAGGTACTTTTTCACTGTTTAGCCAGTTGAATCGACCTCTTGGCCAAGCGCACGCAGCTATGTAGCCACTTTTCTCCCGGCGTTCCTCTTCAGCATCCCTTGGAGCCAGGCATGGTTAAAACACCAAACCGTTCTGCACGGGAGGCTCTTTGGCATGCAAACACAGCGCAGCGTGTATCAGTATCACCACTCCGCGCCGGTGCTCAACATAGTACACGCAGGGCGAAAATCAAACCACCGACACCAGTGCCCGTGCATTTTTCTTGACCCCGGTGGTTTGTACTTCGGCAAACGGGGAAGCCGAGTGTTTCAACTTCGGCAAACGGGGAAGCCGAGTGCTTTCAACTTCGTCAAACACCGTAGCCAAGGGATTCAATTTACGGATACACTTCGACAGCTCCTTTGCTGCACGGACCTTCTTGTCGTGGGGGATTTTTGCTTGTTTTGATATTTTCTCGGATTTATTAATGCGTTTGCGTGAATTTGACAGTTTTCCCATAGCTGTTCTGTTAAATTTACGTCAATGCATCCTCAACGTATCAATTGTAGGTGACCCTTAAGAATGTTGTGGTGAATAATATGCACTGTGACTTAAGAATGAATATGCGCATGCCATGTGATGAGGGGACATGCATATTATTCTATATTATGATATCTTTTAACAATGATGCCGGCTATTTGCATCTTAACAACGTAGAAGTGCATCATAAACACTAAAGTTAAAAGCAAACAATAGCAATAGTTATAGCAATACGCTAATTGTGAAGAGCAATACACTGGCAATGCGAAAAAAAATGTTTCAAAATACACCCTACAGGCTACCAAAAAGGTATCCAATCTATGCGTACGGTTTATTATTTGAGAATGTTCTTACTAACAAGAAGTGCTTCGGTGAAAATCAACATAATTATTACATTTTTGTGAAAAAATATTTTTCAGCACGAAGTAACTCAATTATTACTTGACCGAATTAAGATCTGTAATCGCCACGTTAAAGATAATTGTGTGTTTTAAAACGTTTGAATCTTAAACGTATTGTAGTATTGTTGCTTAGCAAACAATACGGTTAGTTTGAATGCGAGAGCAATCATCACAAAGTTTCGAAAGATGCGGAGTGCTCCAAACATGGCCATTTTGTTTGGAAATCGTGTTTAGTCTTATTGTATATTTGAAATCTAACACATTTCATTTTGCAGAACATCTATTTATTCCCGTTGATGGATTTTTAGTTAACTTTTATACAGAGTTCTGGTGAGTGTGAGCATTTTACTGGAATATCTGTAATTTGGAAATGAGAAGAAAGATTAGTACTTTCCATTTAATTTCAACTACCTTTATTGCTTATCTTGACAGATACGAGTTTTTCGTCTACAATGTATTATTTATATACTTAGTGCACTACACTGAAGATGTCTGCATAATCTAGACGAAATACGCATATCTGCCAAGATACTATAAGCAATACAGGTAGTTGGAATTAAATGGAAATTATTAATCTCTCTCCTCATTGTCTAGTTACAATGCAGAGTGCACTTTTTGTATTTTTCACCAGATTATCTTCATAAAAACACATATGAAGATTTCCTTCATTGTGGAGAACAAATTTTATCGCAAGTTAAGGTTCACATTTACGGTGGCTTCAATCAACGCCATGCTGACTTTATTATGAACTCAGAAAATGAAAGTATAATACTCCCAGTCTTTGGCGAGAATGAAACATTGCAGCTTATTTTTTGATAAAACAACTAATCTTGAGCTTAACCAGATTTATCACATTAAAAACCTACAGAACTGCTATCTAGTGTTTTATTAACAAATATTTACGAAGATTTCTGCGAAACTGAATCATTGACTCAATTATGGAAAAATGAAGCATTCCACACAGTTATAGAATATTCACTTTTCATACAATATACACTTTGTCGATATCGCTGTCAATAAATTCTATAACATAAATAATTGCACAGGAAACTCCTCAAAAAAGAAGAAGACGCCAAAGAAATACTAAATATCCAAATTTGTACGATAGACACGTAAAAACCTGACAAACTGCAAGCAAAAACTCATAAAATTTAAATACACTGGATGAATATAATTCAAAACTGAACTAGAAATAATGTCTTGTCCAAGGCGCTTCTTCAACTACGTAAATACAAAGTAAAAATCATAAAACTTTCTTACGGTTACGTGTCCTGATAAAACTTACTCGGTAAATAATTGCAATGTTTTTGCAACTTTCTTCCAAGAAGTATATACTACATTCTCTGAAATCCAGAGTTTTCAAGGGTTATTGGCGTGAATTAACTCCATGCGCAGGATATTTGACAGGCTCTGGAAGATTACGCTGCCTCTAAAGGTTCAAGTCCTGATGGACTAAAAAATGGCAATTAATAAAGGACACCACGTAGAAGCTCTTTAAATGGACTTAAGAAAAGCTTTTGACGGTATTGACATACCAATGCTACTCAACAAGTTGCTAAAAATCAGAATTGAGCCAAGGCTCTTGAAATAGCATGAATCTTACTTAACTGGGTAACAACAAATAATCAAAATTAATGGAAAATATTCAAACCCAGTTCAAGTCCCTTCGGGTGTCCCCAAGGCTCTTATTTAGGACATCTACCTTTTATTTTGTACTTCAACAATATTTGCATCATTCTTAATAAATCAAAAGTATTAATTTATGCCGACGTCATGGAACATTTTTGGGAATAAGAAATGATGAAGACATTAATGTATACCACAACGAAGTTTACATTTTTGACATATGGTGCAATAAAATACTATTAGAAATGAATTTAAAAAAATGCAACCTCATGACTTTCAACGACTGCAATGGTCTCATTTGAAAGTTCAACTAAAACTTGTAAATTGTAAATTCAACTAAAATGTTCCAAAATTCAATTTTTCCATACCTAGTCGACAGCTACGAACTCCAAAGATGTTCTGAACCAAATATAGCCAAAAAAATTACGCCTGATTTTTAACTGAACGATGGTCTTTTAAAATCTTCACTGTGAAACTGTTAACTTAGCAATTCCTCGGGAAAACAACACATAATGTCAACCCGAAATCAGAACATTTTAAATTTAAACTAGGTATAGTTGATGAAATAAATAAATAAACAAAACGGGCCTTCTTTGCCGCTACGATCGTACACAACATACACAGTTTACCATATACAAGACATTGATTTGACCAGTAGTTGTATAAAGCCAGGGAAGATGGTTTGAGAATCAACTTCTTGATGGTATCATACACACAAAGCTGCAGCGTATTGCTGCACACCCAAAATATCACTAGTTATGAAGTTTAGAGCAGCTTCCTCCACAACGTTCCCATCGTACTCAATTGACTCGTCCATTTCTTCAACATCCAGGTCGTAATCTATGAAGTCAGATCCTTACTGAGCATCATATAAAATTCTGCAAGCTTTGAGTTAGTTTGTTTCATTGTTGGTGGTGATGGATTGTTGGATGGGTCTATTTCAAAAGTTTTTACTCATAGTATTTCATCTTTTAAGGCTTTGGCAGTTTGAGAACCATTGTAATCATATGCTGCCAATGTTCACAATACAAACTTGGAGTCCATTAGGTACTGTACGCAAATAGCAATCAGATTCCTTCGAGTAGCGGAGTCCACTTTAATGTATATCATTCTATCCTTCAGTTCATTTTTAATCTCTGTTTTCAATGCCAATGCAGCTTTCTCTACATCCTCTGGAATGGTCGTGGCTGGGTAGTTTTTAGGTCTTTGTCAGAGTCCCTAGAAGATCCGCTAGACCAGGCTGATCGAGCATGTTGAAAGCAAGGCCACCTACCGTAACCATCTTTACACTGTACTCCACCAACAACTCTTTGCTATCGGAACGGATACTGTAGGAATCTTCCGTTTTGGACGGCGATTTTCAACCGCTTCCGCATTAGTGGTCATATCCTCTCACTCATCAGATGCACCGTTTATAATTGCCTCTTTAAAGTGTAGAAAGTGTTAACCAAGAGCTCTTTCAAACAAATGTTGCACTTTGGATGGCTTCTCTCGTCATTCCTCGAGAAGCACTCAGTAGCAACCTTTACTACGTCCTTCGTAACCTTAGCACGTTTTTCTGCTGACATTTTCAGACGCTTTGCATGTGAGCTTTGCTACGATACAAAATGGAACCAATTTTATAAGCTTCACGCACAACAGGACGAAAGATTTTTCAAGAACTCCACGAAATAAGCGAATACCGAACTGCTAAAAGAATCAGTGAAAACTGAGCATTTATGAATGTGCTTGATTGGATCACACGGGAACGATAAAAGTAACGCAGAGCGGAGCATTCGATTCAGAAAGGGAAGAAGTATGCTGTACAAAAATATTTATACTCGATACTAAAAATCCGCTCCATTAAATGACAAACAACCGGGAAAACAGGCTGGGTAAAAACTCCAACATCGAAAAGGCATACGCATTTTTCTAGAGATTAATATTAAGTATCAAGTTGCAAGTAACAGTTGGTTAAAAATTAAATGAAACGGAGATAATATCAAAACAAGCAAAAATCCCCCCCGACAAGAAGGTCCGTGCAGCAAAGGATCTGTCGAAGTGTATCCGTAAATTAAATCCCTTGGCTACGGTGTTTGACGAAGTTGAAAGCACTCGGCTTCCCCGTTTGCCGAAGTTGAAACACTCGGCTTCCCCGTTTGCCGAAGTACAAACCACCGGGGTCAAGAAAAATGCACGGGCACTGGTGTCGGTGGTTTGATTTTCGCCCTGCGTGTACTATGTTGAGCACCGGCGCGGAGTGGTGATACTGATACACGCTGCTGCGGTGTTCAAATACCGCACGCAGTGTTGTGCGTGGTTTGGACAACCCTGCTTGGAGCTTCTTATCGCTCAGGGTCGTCAGCCGTCCGGAACCGGGCTTTCTTTTGAGGCTCTGATTGTTGTCTAATAGTGCCAAGATGTTGTAGATGCCGGAACGGGAGTATCCGGCGTCCACTAAGTGCCGCACGATGTTCGTTGTCGACGTGGCGGGGTGCCGTTCTTCGAACGCGCACACTTCTGAACGGAGTTGCTTCACTGTTTTGTTCGACTGATAGAGCTGTCAAATTTTGTCTGCTGACTCATGGGTTACTATGATTGATGCTACTTGGGTTGTTTCGTCAGTGCGGGTGAAGGTAAACCCATGAAAAATCGGCAAGTTTTGTCCATTTTTTTAAAAATGCAAACGTTAGCCAAAAAGTTAATACTCTAGGTTTGACATTCGAAACGAGGCTGAAGGTCGATAAAGTTTTTTCGCAATGCAATGCTGCTGCATGTAGTGGTGAACAGTCAGATTCACGTCGGAGACAATGTTGTTGATCTCCGCATCTAAGGGGTGTACGATATTCAGATCTTCGACTCCAAAGGACGGCCATCATCAAGTAATCAAGTAATCAAGTAAATTTTGTTGGTAGTTGGAACATTGTCACATATGTCCAAGTCAGTGTAACTGGAAACATAGTGTCAGGTGGTTTTAGACGAGAGAAATGCACCCCGGGCGATAATGCTGCAGTAAGAGATCCGTCAACATGTGGAACGATAAAAACAGAAACGAAGACAACAAACTCGTCTTTTCAGGAATAAGAAGCGCTGCCTTGAGGAGTTGGAGTGCGACAAAATAGAGCAGCTGTATCGCTCCCAAGAAATGCGAAAGCTCTACATGAAACTTAAGTTAGAGGAATCTTCGGGAATGGACGTGAGGTGATCTAAAGATGGAAGCAGAACCTTGATGAACACCTGAATGGCAAAGAGACTTAAGACTGTAAGACTTACTTACTTACTTTCTTATGTCTCCTATCCATCCCTTGGGTTGCATAGGGCCAACGTAAAGACTTCCATTCTGGGTGGCTGCTCGCTTTAGACTTGACCTGGGCCCAGGTCAGATTCCGATTGACTTACTTTATTTCCTTAATGAGGCTTCGACGCCACGAGCCCCTGGATCTGTCTCTGCTTGCGATGTCCTGCTCGGTATCAGTCCTGCGCTTGTTTGCAGATTTCGTTTGCCGAGAACCGTAGAGTAGGTGGAGACTCTACTGGGCTTGGCTGAAAGCCACCAAGCGGATCGTAGGTTGCGGATAACGAACGGCCATCAGATATTATTGTTAGATGCGAATATCCCAATATGCGGTCCCCGACAATCAGCGGAGGCTGACCTGTATGTGAGGCACTGCGCAGTTGTTGGACACTGTTGAGTTTCTTCCAAAAACCCACAAATATCCGAAAGGCAGCCTTGTCAAAGTAAGGCCTGCTATAATGGAAAAAGTCCAAGCCTCCACCAACCTGAGCGCCTGTCCACCACGGAGGTGCGGCACAAACAGCATCTGCCTTAGGCCAACCACCGATTGACTTTGTAGCACGTTTGTTGCAAATCAGTCCGAATAACATTTGTTTGACTCAATTAAGTCACAAACAAGCTGTTACAACCAATTATGACAATTTTGTATTGCTTGGGTGTCTCCGAAGTTAAATTGTAACATAAACCAATAATGAAAGACTACGGACTGATTTTATGGCTTCTACTTTTAGCATGGAACAAAGGGAACGAATTGGAACATGCAATGTTTTAACGTTAGCTCAGCAAGGAAAGCTGGCATAACTCACCTGCGAGGCACGACGCAGACTTTGAGACAACAGGTGAAATTAATTCAAGTTGGAATGTGAGAACTAGCGATCACTATTCTCATCTCACTATGTTATCGAGCCGCTTTTATGGACGGGCTATCGACAACAGACCGAATATTTACGTTGCGGTGGATCCTCCAAAAGTGTCACGAATATCAAGCACCTACGCCGAATATGATATAATTCCCAAGCAACACACAAATTTTATAACGGTTGAAAATACTTTTATATGACTAGATTTGGTTATAAAGAAGCTTACTCAACATAAAAGCATGAAGATTTATTACTCGGGTTGATCGAGAAGAGGTTTGGAAGATTATGGAGGGGAACGATTTTTCCGTGAAACTGGCTAGACTGATCAAGGGCAACGAGGAATGATGTACAGTGCATTGTGAAAATATCGGTTGCGTTATCGGACTCGATTGAAACACGTAAAGGACTTCGGCAAGGCGATGGTCTTTCCTGCCTCCTGCTAAACATTGCACCAAAAGGTGTTAAAGCCTGTCCGCGTTGACTTTTCGGACACAAAAATAATAGCAGCAAAAAACAAAGTATGCATAACTCACAACGAAACCGGTTGTTTATTTCACAAAAATAGAGTTATATCTACATTAAAAACAGTTAATTATGATGCTAATCCTTCTTTCTGTAAAGTTCTAGAACTTTCTGTTGATCTCTCGCCATCAGGTTCCGTACGGTATCCTCAGATATGCCCGCCGTGACGATTCTCCATCTTCTCTTTAAATCATCGGTACCATTTGCTTTCTTCTGAGTTTCGAAGAGTTTCCACTTAACTAGAGCCCAGTACTTCTCTATTGGGTGAAGCTCTGAACAGTTTGGTGGATTGGCTATTTTTGGCACGCATTTGACCTCTTGTACCTTATACCATTCCAGGACGGATTTCGCATAGTGATAAGAGGCCAAATCAGGCCAAAATCAGAGCTGGAGAAGCGTGGCTTCTGATAAACGGTAGCAACCGCTTTTGCAGACATTCTTTCTCGTACACATCCTTATTGATAGTGCCGGTAGAGACGGAACTTTTAGATTTTCTTCCACAACTACATATGGCCTACCAACTCAAATTCTTCTTTGGGAATTTGGACACCTTCTTTGTCCGAAATTGCTCAGCAACGGCGTTCCTTTGTATTGCGTTATTTAAAGCCAACTCCGGAAACTGTTTAATGTCTTCGAGTACGTATGTTTCGTTTACCATTACTATACAAGAAAATGTTTGCAAAAAATTGTTGTAATGCTCCTTAGCAGGACTTTTTGCAGTGAAATTTTGCTTGTCATCATGGTTGGGCAACTTTTTCACTTTGTACGCCTTCAGTCCTTGCCTCTGTCTCACTTTTAGTACGTATGACTTTGACTTCCCAACTTTGCGACCCACATTTCGCACAGAAAGAATGGATTTTTTTCTCAATAATGGCTACCACCTTCTTGTTCATTTGTCGGGAGCATACTTTTCGATTTTTTCCACATCCAATCTTCAGATTCATAGTCAAGCGCTGGTCAAATGGTTTGCAAACACAAATCAGTACTTTTTGGTAGTTTTAGTTTATTAGCAAGATCACGTACCGATAAACTAGAATTTTGCTGCCGTTTGTACAAAATGCGTTTGCGCACTTCCACTTGATTCGGCGCCATTTTACAGAATGTAACAAGAATGTAAACATGTTGTACCACAAATTCAAGTGAGACGTTTCAGCGATCCGTGAAATAATTCGAAATCTTCACTGGAAGAAAAGTATGCGAAATTTAACGTGGTCTGTCTACGTGTAGGTTCAAACATGTGAAACGTGTAGGTTCAAACATTCAGGGAAGGTTTTTCAATAAATCCAGTCAATTAATTTGCTTCGCTAAAAGCATGGGCATTGTTGGAAGAACGAACAGTACAGCAGGCTGAAAAGTGAAGCAAAAAGGCTGGATTAAGGGTAAATACGTCCAAAAATAAGTCTCTGTCGGCAGGAGGAACCAAGAATTGCTTCCAAACCTGAGCGATTGCATTTCGAAAAAAATAATCTTCGACGAAAAAATGAATCTATGGAGGTCAAAAAGTGCAAACGGGTACAATTGGTAGGAATTCAAAAGCATTTATTGAAGATACATGAAGAAATAGAAGCTAGGCAGTCATTTACCTTTATAGTCAAGATAACCTGTAATCATTGCAAATTGATAAGCGTACAATCAGCATTGTTATCGTTCACGTAGAAGAACAATCAATGAAACCAGCTCCGTTCGAATCCAAATAGATTATGATACATGATAGGTTTTATTTTGAACACTGCGTGCCATTCCGCGATATTTATAAACGTATTCAATGCATCAATAGGGCTGAATTCATGAAAATCTAATATATAATAAGGCAACCTTCATAATATTTTCTATATTAAAAAGATCAAACATATCTGGAATCAGGTTTAGAACCATTACAATTTAAAATCTAACAAGGAAAGGCTCGTGGCATTCTTGAGTTCCGGTAATAACTTATAACTGTACGGAATCTGATGGCAGGTGTACCAAAGATCGTTCAAGAATTTTACAGAAGACAGTTGAACATCTCAATCAACTGTTTTTACTGTGTATAACTCCATTATACTGAAATATACAATCGATTTTGTTGATTTATTTCTAGAGTTTTTTTTGCTGATATTTTCTTGGTGTAGGAATCAAACGTGGACAGACATTAGCCTAAAATTTGCTTCAAATATGTTGTAGAGTATCCAAATAGGAATAAATATATAAATAAAACATATTCAGCACACTGGGAAACTACTCCAAGTACGAAAAAAGCAACCGATCATGCTTATTTTTTGTAGCATGAATTTACATAACGCGAAGCAAATTTTGGGCAGAACTACCGAGGGCTATTGGAGGCCGACATCCACATGAGTCGTTACCAATCCTTTCGCAATAACTAACAAACAAACAAATACTGTAAAACTTTGCTCTTACCCTGGGGATTAAACCGAGTATACAAGTTCTCCTTGCATAAATTAAATCGAAGGAAAAATAGGGAAAGAGTACACCCGGTTTTCAAAGGCGTCTCGTTACTGTGGTTATTGAATCCAGCATCCAGAACCGGTTCGCCCCCCTTCCAGATAGCTACAGTTGAAGGGCTCGCTTCATCACCATCAATGAGACATCTCTATCAGTCCCCTTTTGGACTGAAATCCAGAATTCATCGAAAGTAGATTTCTTCCCTCATTGCCAACATTGCAGTCTCTTGCACTCAACTGACCATCTTGACGTGCTACAAGGGCTCCGTAAGGATTTTTCGTCAAGATTCGAAGCTAAGAGTCAGTTACATTGTGGTAATAAAGCGTGCATTTAAAAAAAACAAACCGACTGAATGTTCCGAATGTTGCCTGGTGGTTGGTTCACCGGTGAGATGTCAATATATACTACTTGCCTATATACTGTGAACAATAGACAGCTCCGTAAGTTTTGTTTACGGCAGCGATGGCGAGAACAGTGAAAAAACTTCGATCTATGGTCAATTTGAAGAGGAGCGTATATTCAAATGATTTCGTGGCCAAAATGATGGATGATTTGACCAAAAAGGCAACCAAGAAATTGACGAATATGCCTACAAGCGTATTTTTTCCATCTATGGGCAAAGTTCGGGCTTCCTGCCGCAAGGTGGTGCTGTTAGGATTAGGAGTCTTTTTAGGAAGTATTGATATTTTGAATAAAATGCAATTTGGTTCGTTAAGATATCTTTTGCCGTTCTTTTTTAACCATCCTTCCGAAGTCGCTTTATAATGCGTGCTTTATCACATAAATTAGTTTCTTCACTATATTTCAATCTGAACAATGCATTAGGTCCTAAGTAACATTGAGACATTCTCTTCGTCGACTTTCTCTTTGGTTAATAGCTTGTCTATTAAACGATTTGCTGATGTTTTCAACGTATTGAATCCCTTATTACACTTTATACTACCGTACTGTATGTTGAAAATAGTTAAACATGTTTTTACATAGCCGTAGGAACGCAAAGAGAAAGTCGACAAAGAGAGTCTCTCAATGTTACTTAGGACCTAATGCATTGTTTTGCTTGAATTTATCTACTCTCTTTTTTTTGTATAAATACTGTTGTAAAGAAGTGGTAGTTTATAATCATTCATTTTCTCTTTCACAGAAATAAAGAATCATTTATGGGTCCGGTAGCAAAGAGTTATCGGAAAATTAAAATTTATGTATCTATTATTTAATTTTTTCATAGATTTTTAAATTTAACGTTTTTGGCACTATTCATACTCTTTTTATTTCTCCTTATTTTAAGCATAAATTTTCTTTGCTATTAAGTTACGCTGCTATGCGATCAATTTTCTTTTATTATATCAAAAAATATTTTGGTCCAACAATCTGTAATAGATTCTGGAAATTTTCGCCTTTTCAGAGTTACAATCATCAAACACACCATGAGTTGACAAAGCAAATAGCTACCTTTTATTAAAATTTGTATATTATTTAGTATCTCATTGATACTTACCTTACCAATCAGTCTAAGGCCTGTGTGTCCCTTGCTGTACATAGAAGTCGTCTCCATTGCACTCGGTCCATGGCCAGCTGTCGAACGCCGCGCAGTCTGCGAAGTGTCCACAGATCATCCTCCACCTGGTCGATCCACCTTGCGCGCTGCGCACCTCTTCGTCGTGTTCCAGTCGGATTATTGACGAGAACCATTTTTGCCGGGTTGTTATCCGACATTCTGGTGACATGCCCGGCCCATCGTAATCGCCCGATCTTCGTGGTGTGGACGATTGTAGGTTCTCCTAGCAGCTGATGCAACTCATGGTTCATTCGCCTTCTCCACGATCCGTCTTCCATCTGCACTCCAACACCTTCCGTTCGAAAACTCCAAGGGTGCGTTGGTCCTCTGCGCGCATAGTCCACGCTTCATGTCCATAGAGGACTACCGGTCTAATCAGCGTTTTGTAGATGGTTAATTTCGTGCGATGGCGAACTTTTTTCGACCGGAGAGTTTTGCGGAGTCCAAAATAAGCACGGTTTCCTGCCATAATACGCCTCTGAATTTCTCTGCTGGTGTCGTTATCGGCGGTCACCAGTGAGCCCAAGTACACGAATTCGTTGACCACCTCGATTTCATCGCCGTCGATACAAACTCGAGCTGGGAGACTCGCCGTTTCTTCCCTAGAGCCTCTTCCTAGCATGTCTTCGACACGTTAATGGCCAGTCCGATCCGTTTGGCCTCAGCCTTCAGTCGAGTGTACATTTCTGCCACCTTCTCAAAATTCCGTGCCATGATGTCGATGACATCGGCGAAACCAAGTAACTGGCCGGACTTTCTGAAAATCGTGCCACTCGTGTCTATCCCCGCTCTTCTTATTACACCCTCCAAAGCGATGTTGAATAGCAAGCAGGAAAGACCATCAACCTGCCGTAACCCTCTGCGAGTTTCAAAGGGACTCGAGAATGTCCCTGAAACCCGTACTACGCACATCAGTCGATCCATCGTTGCCTTGACCAATCTTGTCAGTTTGTCCGGAAAACCGTATTCGTGCATACTCTGCCATAGCTGATCTCGATCAATTGTGTCGTACGCTGATTTGAAATCGATAAACAGGTGATGTGTGGGCACATTGTATTCGCGGCAGTTTTGCAATACTTGGCGGATGGCAAACACTTGGGCCGTAGTTGCGCGTTCGCCCATAAATCCTGCCTGATATTGCCCAACGAACTCTCTTGCAATCGGTGATAGACGGCGGCATAAAATTTGGGAGAGTACCTTGTAGGCGGCGCTTAACAATGTGATCGCGCGGTAGTTGCCGCACTCCAACTTGTCGCCCTTTTTATAGATGGGACACACGACTCCTTCCATCCACTCCTCCGGTAAAACCTCTTCCTCCCAAATCTTGGTAATGACCCAGTGCAGCGCTCTCGCCAGTGCTTCACCACCGTATTTTAGAAGCTCACTTGGCAGTTGGTCTACGCCAGCGGCCTTGTTGTTTTTCAGCCGGCCGATCTCCTCCTTAATCTCCTGCAGATCTGGAGCCAGAAAGCGCGTGCTTCCAAGGTCAGTATCATGCCACCTTCGTTCTCTGCCGCATCGCCATTAAGATGCTCGTCGTAATGCTGCCGCCACCTTTCGACCACTTCACGCTCGTTCGTGAGAATATCCCCGTTAGTATCTCTGCACATGTCGGCCTGTGGCATATGGCCTTTGCGAGAGCCGTTCAGCTTCTCGTAGAACTTCCGTGTGTCCTTAACGCGGTACAGCTCTTCCATCACTTCGCGATCTCGTTCTTCCTGCTGGCGCTTCTTCCTCCGGAAGACCGAGTTTTGTCTGTTCCGCGCCTGTCTATATCGCGCCTCGTTCGCTCTTGTACGGACTTGCAATATTCTCGCCCTTGCTGCATTCTTCTCCTCCTTTAACTGCACGCATTCACTGTCGAACCAGTCATTCCTTCGGCTCGGTGCCGCCGTACCTAGTGCTGCTGATGCGGTGATACCTATGGCGGATCGGATATCTCTCCAGCCATCCTCAAGAGTAGCAGCGCCAAGCTGCTCTTCCGTTGACAGGGCTGCTTCTAGCTGTTGCGCGTATTCCTGGGTAACTCCTGTTTCCCGTAGTAGCTCAATGTTAGGTCGTGGCGTCCGAGTTCAACGCGTGTTGTACACCGTCGAGAGTTTTTAGCGTATTCATACTGCAACTAGGTAGTGGTCCGAGTCTATATTCGCACTGCGGTAGGTGCGAACGTTGATGATAGCGGAGAAGAATTTCCCGTCGATTAGAACATGGTCGATTTGATTCTCTGTTCGCTGGTCTCCAAGTGGCTTTGTGGATGTCTTTACGGGGGAAGAAGGTACTTCGAAGTACTAAACCACGGGAGGCCGCAAAGATCACGCTTCGTTGGCCATTATCGTTCGATACGGTATGTAGGCTGTTAGGCCCTATTACCGGTCTATACATTGCCTCCCGTACTACCTGAGCGTTCATGTCACCAATGACGATTTTTACATCCCACTGCGGGCAGCCATCATACACTTGCTCTAGCTGCGCGTAGAACGCTTCTTTTTCGTCATCAGGTCTCCCGTCGTGTGGACAGTGTACGTTGATGATGTTGTAGTTGAAGAATCGACCCTTGATCCTCAGCTTGCACATTCTAGCGTTGATCGGAAACCATCCAATCACGCGTTGACGCATTTTGCCCAGCACTACAAAGCCAATGCCCAGCTCGTTTGTGGTACCACAACTCTGGTAGAAAGTAACCGCTCGATGCCCGCTTTTCCATACCTTCTGTCCTGTCCAGCAAACCTCCTGCAGTGCTACGACTTCGAAGTTACGTGGTTGAAGTTCGTCATAGATTATCCTATCGCAGCCAGAAAAGCAGAGCGATTTGCAGTTCCATGTTCCGAGTTTCCAATCGTAGTCCTTAGTTCGTCGCCTAGGTCTTTGCCGATTGTTCCGGTCCGTATTAACTTCTGTATTATTTGTAACATTGATTTTTTAAAGGGCGGCTTGTTGCGCCTTCTACAGCTCCCTGTCGCGCCGGGGGACCATCGTGCACAGCATTGTTTAGAGTCCAACACTGTCACAAGGACGATGATCACCCGCTCATAACATGGAGAACAGACGCTGTTTTGAGCCGCCCCTAACATGGAGAACAGACGCTCAGATAGACTGCACCCTTTGAAGAGGGCAGCCCCCCCCCCTTCCCTGTCAGCATATGACCAAGGTCCCACCGGGGTTGGTTACCCGATCTTTCCTATGGTTACTCATAGTCGGCACCACGGGGAGGTAGGGGTAGGAGTGACTGGACAAGAGGCTAAGGCAGTAGGATCTATTTTATACCTGCAGGTACGCGAAGTACCAATGGTACGCATTGTCCAGTAATTTACCAACCTCACTTTACCACCATGTCGGGTCAAATAAACCTACTGCCTTGGATACTTTTAGACATATCACTTGATGAAGATCAGTTTGACCCGAACCTAGCTCTGTAGCCAGCAATAAGGTTCGTATATGGCACTTTCCAACAGAGTGATGCGATGTTTTTTGCGAAGCTCTTCTTAGTACAACCACAATTGAACTTGCCATGAACGCTACGGATCCAAACAAAATCGAAACAGATAAATTTTCCTCTTACTTTACTCGCAGTTAATTACAAATACTATTGAACTTAATAACATTTAATAACATATTAAACCAAAACAATGATCTGTGATTTCAAAATATTTGACAAGGGCCTGTTCATAAAACACGTAGACTCATTTTTGAAAATCTCAGACCCCTCCCTCCCCCCTCGGAGACTTTTCTCCATACAATTTTTTGAATTTTTGTATGGAGCGTAGACTTTGCTCAAACCTAGAAAAGTCTACGTGGTTTATGAATATCCCCCAAGACGATGGAAACTTTATCACGAAAATACAACTCAAACAACTTCGTAAAAAGTGGTTCAACTAAATGTTTTGTTTAGTTTACTTTTTTTCGAAATATGAATGACAATTACGTGTGAGAAAAAGAGATAGCAATACATTTCTATCAGTCTCTAAGCAAAATATAACGAGGCTGTAGATCGATAAAAAACACTTCCTCTCTTATATCGAAGAAATGTGTTAAGTTTCATGCGCACCGAAGATGGTCATACTTATTTTTGACTAGTTCGGTTATATTTCCTATGCAAAAGCTAGAGTCTATGATGAAATTCTGTTCATTAAATTACCTGAACAAAAGCTGTAATTGTTAAACTCTTTGTACTCACCAACGTTATCGCTTCGATATCGTTATCCGCACCATACTTGAACATAAAATTGTTGCACCAGGCATCACCGTGATTCAGCACGTTGAAGCCATTAGGGTCGGCCTTCGTGATCCGGATTAGCTCGTAGAACATGGTCATGCCGAAATCATTCTAAATAAATAAGAAGAATTATACCATTGTACCTATAACCATTCCAATGTATTCCAACGCATACCATGACGTCAGTATAAAAGTCGCCATCCGGCCAACTTTTGCGCATTATTTTCGACACGGACTCCATATGAGCTTTGGCATACCCTTCAAACATCACCACTGATCGTTCCGCGTACATGCCCTCGTTTAATTGGTCGCTATAAGCTCCATGCTTCTCGTGGTACACTGCGGAAGCTGCGTGTAACTGAGCCAATTTTTTCAAAAACACATCAACGTGAGCTCGATCTAGTCCCTCTCTTCGATTGGCCATTCTGAACTCTTTCTCACTGAGATCTTCCAACACCAATACATGTGTTGGCTCAGTACTGCTTTTCAAGCATTTTGGACCAAAACAAACTTCTACTCCTCTCTCGCGATACAAATCTTCAAATTGCGGTAATAGTTTTGTGTACATTTCAGTTTCCTTCGGGAACACATTCATAATTTGAATCATTTCCTCCGATAAGCCGGCAGTTGGTAGGGCTTTCACGATCAACGGCACCTTGCGAGAAGATCCATCTGCAGTGGTGACGTCTATCGTAACCCGATAGAGCTTCGAGGCGAAGTTATCCCCGGATTCGGTGGCAAGCTTCACGTGTAGTGCACTGATTTCGAATTCGCTTTCCTTCAGTTCCAACTTCTGGGAAACGGCGTTAAGAAAATACTCATTGGTCATCCACGAAGGGATGTCACTGCCTTGAACTTCAGACATCCTGCTCTAAACTTGATCTGCCACCAACTGAGTTGACACTGCGCAACTCGAAAATAAATTGAACGCTACAAGCCAACGAACGAAACTGACCAACCAACCAACCAACCAACCAACCACATGCTTGATTATTAGTAGGTAAACATTTTCTGCGTGTTTGTTTCACACATTTCCATTTGGAGCTTTTATTATCTCATCTAGGGGTAAGCGATACCAATCCAATGGATTTTTACCAAAAAGGTAATCATTTAGCGTTGACGGACGATTTGACTCTTTTGAGCTGCATGTGAACAGGCGAACGTTGACCCGTAATTTGAAATAGGTTGACGGCAGAGAGCATTTTTCCCACCAGTTCGGAATCTGCCTGAGCCCAAATCTGGTAAAAATGATTTTCACATGTCGTACTCGAAATGTTGCTGTATCATGGTGAGTATAATTTATTTCTTCAGTAGGTAGATCTTTATAATGGCCTCCTCGAACCATCTGTAAATGATAATTATTGTAAGGTCTCTTGCAGTTAATCATAGACTGTATGAGTCGAAAAGCTTCCACTGTGTTAAATTCCAAAACGCCGTGTTATCAGGCTCATTTACCGGTTATCGCTGCAAAATACCTATTGACGTTTTTATCTTAGCTTTACATATATGGAGGTGTACTTATTGACCCACCTGTAACGATAGCCTTTTGCCTTATATGGACAACAATGATGATTTGTAATGCTGAGCTGGTTGCTTGGTAGTTGATAATTAGTTAAATACAATAAACGAATCCGGAAGGTAAATGTCCGATACAGCTGATTAGTGTCTGAAGTCTCTCACTTGAAGTTGTCCTCTGAAGGGATTAGAGGTTTATTAAGCACACCTTACACTTCGCTCCTTTTTCTCGAACAGATCCTAAAACAAAATAAGTTTTTCTGATGCATATGGATTCAATTGTATTTTCTTATTACTTACAATTCTAGGGTTTTTTTTTCATTAGGGCGAATCTACAATTGAGAGATTCTCTCCGGGCGCGCTCTCTTTCATCCATTACAGCGCCGTTATAAAACTTTCGAGGGATTCTCTAGCACAGATCGAAACACAACAGCGCTAGCTAGCATACTCTACATATAGTAGAAAGAAAAACGTAAAGGTGATTGGTTTATGAATGAAAGAGAGCGAGCCCGGAGAGAATCTCTCAATTGTAGATTCGCCCTAATGAAAAAAAACCCTAGAATTTAACTTAAGTCAAAAATTCTTGAGATTTTGTTGAAAGTTCAACACGCCTTCCTAGTTCCAAAGTTGACCTACGGATTTCGGTTGACCGAAAGCTGATTGAAACGCTTGGTGTGGCTGCATTGGCGTATCTAATCTTATACCAGCACAGTCAGTACGAGAAAGAATCTTAAATAATTGGGTTAGATGTTTTTTGTTTTCTTGCAGCATATCAAAGACAGCCACAACACATTTCGTGAATCTACAGGGGAGGAAGGATGCGTGGACATACCGTACCATTCGGGTTATGAAAAATCTGTACGTATAAAAATGAATTTCTGTCTGCCTGAACCTCATAGAATCAAAAACTACTAGGCCAATTGGCGTGAAATTTTATATGCAAGAGATTTTTGGGGCCGGGGAAGGTTTTTATGATAGTAAGAGACCCTTCCCATGACTATTAAGGGGGGCTCCCATACAAATGAAACACAAATTTCTGCATAGCTCAATTACCAATCCAGCAAATGGAAACAAATTAGGCATGTAGAAATTTTTAAAGGCAAGAAATGTTTCAGTGGAAGTTTGAGACCCCCCCCCTCCCCATTCAAAAAGGGGGGGGGTGGGGCTTTCATTCAAATGGAACACAAGTTTCTGCGTAACTCGAGACGCAATCAAGCAAAGGGCTTCAAATGGTGAGTTGACAATTCCTAAGGAGGGTGCGACCGACCTCTGGTCCTCACAAGTTCCTACCTCACGCCTCCACGAGTCATATGATCACAAAAGACTGCCAGCTGAAACATGGAGACGTTGGTTGGCGTAGCCTGGGCAATGTTGTCAATCCGACAATAGCAAAGTGAGGGGGTGCGACCGGTAAATCATATCATAATTTTCCATTCTCATATCTTTCAGGTCTTCCAGGTCGTCAAGTATTATAAAATAATTTAAAATTTAAAATTCTTTTTTTTTCATGGCGATCATACATTGCCTACATTTTCTGATTCATAATGGATGCGCAAGTTTGTCTACAATTGCAACAAAACAGCAGTCGGCACACATGTAATTTTCAGTTCATATTACAATATACCCTCACTATATATTTTATCTTACTAGCTGATCCCGGTGCGAGCGTTGCTACGCTTGCAACTAAATGAATGAACATTACATAGAACTGACGCTTTTTTTCAATGAGTTTTTTTTTGAGTAATAAGGAGTTCAAACTTCTATCAGAACATTCTTCTTACCCAGACAATACACAGTTTGTGGCTTAGTTACCTGGATAATTCTCAGGATCGGTTGAAATTTGTGTTTGAATTCACCATAGAAATATTTCATGCATTCAAAAAACCCCACATACCATTTTTGATTCCATTTGCTTGATTAGTTCTCAAGCTATGCAGAAATTTGTGTTTCATTTGTATGCGAGCTGGAAGGGGGAAGCGGTCGCAAACAATAATAAGAACCTTCCCCAGCCCCAAAAATACCTGCATACATATTTTCACTCCGATCGGTCAGAGAGACAGTCAGACAAAAATCGATTTTAATATAAATAAAAATCCTGTTTCCAATAACCCCCACATGCCAAATGTGGTTTCATTTACTTGAATAGTTCTCGAGTTATGCAGAAAATTGCGTTTCATTTGCATGAGAGCCCCCCCCCCCTTTCAGAGGGCAAAGGGGTCTCAAACCACCATAGAAATATGTCTGACCTTCAAAAAAATCCACATGCCAAATTTGATTCCATTTGCTTTATTAGTTCTCGAGTTATGCAGAAAATTGCGTTTCATTTCTATGGGACCCCCCTCATTAAGAGGGCAGAGTGGTCTTAAACCACCATAGGAATATGTCTCTCCTTTAAAAAATTCCACATGCCAAATTTGATTCCATTTGCTGGATTAGTCCTCGAGTTATGCAGAAATTTGTGTTTCATTTGTATGAGAGCTCCCCCCCCCCCCCAGAAGGCGGAAGAGTCTCAATGACCATAAAAACATTTGTCTCCTTCAAAGACTTCCATATGCCAAATTTCGTTCCATTTTCTTGATCAGTTCTCGAGTTATGGATAAATTTGTGTTTCATTTGTATAGGAGCCCCCCTCCCTTCAAAAAAGGGAGGGGTTTCAAATCAGCATTGAAACAGTATTCATCAACAAAAACCTCCACATACCAGATTTGGTTCAATTTGCTTGATTAGTTGTCGAGTTATACAGAATATTGTATTTCATTTGTATAGGAGCCCCCCCTTTCAGGGTGAAGAGGAATCTGAAACCATCATAGAAACCTTTCTTGACTTTAAAACCTCACAAATGCAAAATTTGGTTTTTTTTGCTTGGGGTCTCAAACCACCGTAGAAGCATTTCTTGCCTACAAAACCTCATTTGCATGGGATCCCACCCTTTCTAGAAGCGGGAGGGCTCTAGAACTATCATAAGATGCTTTTCCGGTCCCAAAAACCACGTCTCATGTTTGGTTGAAATTTTTTTCATTTGTATGAGAGCCCCCCTTTTTAGAGGGAGGAGGGGCTTTGAACCACCATAAAAACATTTCATGCCTTAAAAAACTCGTCCATTCCAAATTTGGTTCCATTTGCTTGATTATTTCTCGAGTTATGCAGAAATTTGGTTTCCATTTGATTGAGAGCACCCACTCCTCCCTTACTCCTCATATGACGGAAGAGTCACAAATCACCATAGAAACATTTCCCTCCTTCAAAAACTTCCACATGCGAAATTTGGTTCCATTTCTCTTATTAGTTCTCGAGTAATACAAGGATTTGCGTTTCATTTGAATAGGTTCCCCCCCCCTTTAAGAAAGGGGAGGGGTCTCAAATCAACATAGAATAATTTATTGTCTTCAAAAACCACCACATACTAAATTTGGTTCCATTTGCTTGATTAGTTCTCGAGTCATTCAGAATAGTGTATTTAATTTGTATCGGAGCCCCCCCCCTTTAGGATGGGAAGGGGTCTCAAAACAACATAGAAACATTTTTTGTCTTAAAAAACCACCACATGCTAAATTTCGTTCCGTGTGCTTGATTAGTTCCCGAGTTATGCAGAATATTGTGTTTTATTTGTATGGGAGCCCCCCTTTTTATGACGGGGAGGGTTCTCAAGCTACCATCAAAACCTTTTTTGCCTTCAAAAACTCACACATGCTATATTTGGTTTCTTTTGCTTGTTTAGTTCTCGAGTTGTGTAGAAATTTGTGTTTCATTTGTATGGGAGCCCCCCCTTTCAGAGGAGGGAGGGGTCTCAAACCATCATAAGATTATTCTCCGGCCCCAAAAATCTCTGCATACAAAATTTCACGCCGATCGGTCCTTCCGCTCGCGAGTTAAATCGTGACAAAGGAAACCCCAACTCATTTTTATTATATAGATAGGACATTGTTTATTCATAGCCATTATCATTCATTTCTATCATCTTTATCATCATTATTATCATTTTTATCATTACTTGTGTTTTCGTGATTTATATTCTAACATGAATATTTGTTTGTTACAATTTAAAGGTTATTTATATATACACCTAAAAGGTTATATATACTTTTAATTATGTTGTCCTTTATGACGAATTATCATTATGATTGAGAAGTATTTAGTACCTTGATTAAAAGAAGCTGCAACGGAATCTATGGTAGGATTTTGTACTTATTACCTAATGTGTTTTTCATTTCCTGTTTGCGAATAGACCTTCTTCCAAATCTGAGCTGGTTTGGTTCGTTTAGCGCTGTTTGCCGTTCGGTTAGTGTCTGATGTTACAGTTCAATTTTTGGCATTACTGTACCATAACTCACAATATCATTATATTTGATGATATTGTTTTATCGATTTTACTTCATAGATGATTTAACCATTGCTTATTGTTTTTTATGTCCATTTGTCTTTAACTCTCTGTCAATTAAATCTTCCCTGCTTTCCCAAAACAGGAGCAATAACTATTAGGCCAGCAATAATTCATGTTATAAAATCAACATCAAGCTGCAAATAGTGACCATGGCAACAGTTAATTAAAATGTATAAATGTAATTTTTGTAAAATTTAACAAACTTTTTTGAGGATACCACAAATCAAGATTTTGGTGGAATGCTGCTATCAGTGAAAACGAACGAAAACGCGCTCAAGCGCGAACCACGGAACTCTACACTAAAACACTTGACTACATTTCTTGCATTTCAGGATCAACCGAATGGATATCGTATATAATAGATATGAATGATTGTATTATTTTTCATTTTCATAATTATATACACTATTATATAAATATTTCATGGGAACGGGAGGGACCATCAGGGCACCCGATTGAAGCACTCTGGATGGGGAGAGTGGAAATGCCAACTCCCCATTGCTAACAGTTTGTGAATAAAGGGCGGGCTCTTCTCCCCGCCCATTGGGACATCCTTATGTTAGATAGCTTGCTCTTGTGACCAATAGTTCAGTCTTGTTGTTGGAAGGAGATTCTTTATATCCCTGTGGATACGTATAAGTGATGTTGCCTATCGATCCATCCAACCCCTCTTGGCCCTTCATACAATGGCATGACTAGGATAATCAGTGGTTATTAAAGCTTGATCAAGTCTAACAGAGAGGAGAGCCTATTGCTGTCGGACGTAGTTTCCGTGCTACATTGGGTGGTAGTATTTATCATACATCATACAACTCGAGACGCAATCAAGCAAATAAAAAAAAATTAGCAGGCAGAGGTTTTTGAAGGCAAGAAATGTTTCGTAGGTGACATGATACTCTTCCCCTTTTTCTGAAAGGTGGAGGGAGGGGGCTCACATACGAATTAAACATAAATTTCTGCATAACTCGAGAACTAATCTAGCAAATGGAACCAGCAAATGAAAGCAAGAAATGTTTCAAGGGTGGTTTAAAACCACTATGTCCTCTGAAAAGAGGGGGGGGGGGCAGCTTCCATGCAAATGAAATGCAAATTTCTGCATACTTCTAGAAACAATTAAGCAAATGGAACCAAATTCTGCATAACTCGAAAACAAATCAAGCAAATGGGACCAAATTTGGGTTGGATTTGAATTGCTAAAAGGGGGGACTCCAAATGGAACACAAGTTTCTTCATAACTCGAGAGCTTATTAAGCAAATGGAATCAAATTTAGCATGTGAAGGTTTTCAAAAGAGAGAAATGTTCTGAAACTCCTTCGCCAAGGGGGGTGGGGGGCTCCCATACAAATGAAACAAAAAATTCTGCCTAAGTCAAGTGCTAATTTAGCAAATGGAACCAAATTTGTTTTGTTGAAGTTTTTTGGAAGGCGAAAAATGTTTTCATTATGTTTCGAGACCCATTCCGCCTATCGGCTCCGTAAAGTGTTACACACGCCTGAGCCTAACAAATAAACGAACTGATAAAAAAAAAAAAAAACCCATTCCGCCTCTACAAAAGGAGGCTCCCATGCATATGAAAAACAAATATCTGCATAACTCAAGAGATAATCAAACAAATGGATCCAAATTTGGCTTGGGCGAGTTTCTGAAGGCAAGAAATGTTTTATGGTGGTTCAAGACCCCATCTCCCGCTAGAAGGGAAAGAGGGTCCCATACAAAGGAAACACAAATTTCAACCACACATAAGAACTATCCCTACATACATACATACATACATACATACATATATTTGTTCAACATCACATTTAGGATAAGACATAATCAACAATAGTACGCCACAATACTCGGTTTGCGGCTGCCGTTCTCCAACCTCGGTCACGCCCAATGCTCGCCAGATCACGCTCCACCTGGTCCGCCCATCGTGCTCTCTGCGCTCCACGCCTTCTTGTGCCCTCCGGATCAGTAGTGAACACCAACTTTGAAACGTTGTTTCCGGCATCCTTGCAACATGCCCTGCCCACTGTATCGTGTACAGTACGTGTACAGCTCTGCCACAGTTTCAAACGTTCTTGCGATAATGTCCATGTCGTCCGCAAAGCACACAAATTGACCAGATTACGTGACAATAGTACCCCGGCTGTTGAGCCCGGCTCGTCACATTACACCTTCCAGAGCAATGTTGAATAGTAGGCATGAGAGACCGTCACCTTGTCGCAGTCCCCGACGAGATTCGAATGAACTGGATAGTTCACCCGAAACCCTTACGCAGTTTTGCACATAAAACTATCCCTACTGCTATGTAAATTTGTGTGCAGATGTTTTTGGGTCTTGGGTCAGAAAAGGATCCTATGAAAGTTCGAAATCCCTCCCCCTCTGGAAGCGGGGGCTCCCATGCAAATGTACCAGAAATTTTTGGTGAACTCAAGACCTAATCAAACAAATGGAACCAAATTTGGCATGTGGAGGATTTCGTAGGAGAGAAATGTTTCGACGGTGTTTTGAGACCCCTCTCCTCTTTGGAAGGGGGGAAGGGCTCCCATAAAAATTAAACACAAATTTCAACCAAACATGAGAATTGTCCCTACTGGTATGATCATTTATATGCAGGATTTTTGGGGCCGGGGATGGTTCTTATGATGGTTCGGGACCCCTCCATTCTCTGGAAGGGGGCTCCTACACCAATGCAACACAAATTTCTGCATAACTCGAGAACTTATCAAGCAGATGAAACCAAATTTTGTACTTGGGGCTTTTTGAAGGCAATAAATGTTTTTATGGTGGTTTGAGACTCCTCTCCTCTCTGGAAGGGGTGGGCTCTCATAAAAATGAGACACAAATGTCAACCAAACATGAGAATTGTCTTTACTACTATGATTTTTTTATGTTTTTAGGCAGTATTTTTTTCTTAGGTGGTTGAGACCTCTTCCCTCTGGAGGTAGGTGTGGGCTCTCAAACAAATGAAACAAAAATTTGAACCAAAGATAAGAATTATCCATGCAATTAAAACACAAAATGTGTATTTCACGGGTAAGCTCCATGTTCTGATAGAAGTTTAACCCCTTCTTAGTCGAAAATGGGTGATGCTTCAATTACTCTTAATGCTAAATTATGTTCAAGAAGTTCCTTAGATTAACTATGCAAAACAAAATTACGTTCAAACTGACAGGATATGGCTTAATTTGAAGATAAATTTTAAGTCTATGAAATGCTTCCACACAGAAAGAAAAAACGGTAGAAATTATAAGCACAAACCTTCGGTTTTTTGCAGAAATTACACACATTAGCAAACGAAAATATTTTTAACAAAATTCATTAAAAAAAAAACCATAAACGCGCCAGTTCTTTTAAATTTTTATTGATTCAGTTGCATGCGTAGCAAGTTTCGCGCCGGGTTCAGTTAGTCTATCTATCTATATATATAAAAATGGATTTCTGTCTGTCTGTCTGTCTGAACCTCATAGGCTCAAAAACTACTGAACCGATCAGCGTGAAATTTTGTATGGAGAAGGTTTTGGGGCCGGAAAAGGTTCTTATGATGGTTTGAGACCCCTCCCTTCTCTGAAAAGGGGGGCTCCCATACACATGAAACAGAATTTTCTGCATATCTCAAGAACTAATCAAGCAAATGGAACCAAATTTGGCATGTGGGGTTTTCTGGAGACAATTTTTTTTTTCTATGGTGGTTTGAGACCCCTCCCCTCTTCTAGAAGGGGTGCTGTCATACAAATGAAACTAAAATTTCTTCTTAACTCTAGATCTAATAAAGCAAATGGAACCAAATTTGGAATGCGGGGATTTTAAAGGCAATAAATGTTTCTACGATAGTTCGAAACCCCTCCTCCTGCTCTGGTAGGGGGGGGGTCCCATATAAATGAAACAAAAGTTTCTACATAACTCGAGAACTAATCAAGTAAATGGAACCAAATTCGGCAGGTAGATGTTTTTGAAGGCAAGAAATATTTCTAAGGTGACTCGACACCCCTCCGCCCTCTGCAAGAGGGGGGGGGGCTCTCATACAAATGAAACACACATTTGTGCATATGGAACCAAATTTGGCATGTGAAGGTTTTCGAGAAGCGAAATGTTTCTATAGAGGTTTGAGACTCCTCTGCCATCTGAAAGGGGGCCAGGGGGGGGGGGGGGTGGCTTCAAATGAAACACAAATTTCTGAATAACTCGAGAACTTATCAAGTTAATGGAACCAAACTTGGCGTGTGGAGTTTTTTAAAGGCAAGAAATTTTTCTATTGTGGTTTGAGACTCCTCCGCTCACTGAAAGAGGGGTCTCTAATACAAATGAAACACGAATTTCTGTATAACTTAAGAACAAATCAAGCAAATGGAACCAAATTTTGCATATGGTGGTTTTTAAAGGAAACAAATGTTTTTAAGGTTTGAGATGGTTTGAGACCCCTCCGCCTTCTGAAAGGGGAGACTTCCATAAAAATGAAACATCATTTTTAGCATAACTCGAGAGCTAATGAAGCAAATGAAACCAAATTTGGCATGTTGAGGTTTTTGGAGGCAAAAAAATTTTTCTATGGAAGTTCAATACCCTTCCACATTTTGAAGGGTTGGGGGGGGGGGGGGGCAAATTTCTGCATAACTCGAGAACTAATCAAGTAAATCAAACCACTTTTAACATATGGGGGTTATGGAGGCTAGGTTTCTATATGTATAAAAATGAATTTCTGTCTGTCTGTCTGTTTGTCAGACCCTTATAGACTCGGAAATTTCTGAACCGACCAACGTGGAAATTTATATTAAATGGGTTTTTGGGGCTGGGGAAGGTTCTTATGATTGTTTGAGACCCCTACTCTCTCAGGAAGGGAGGCTCTTATACATATGAGACATGAATTACTTCATAACTCGAGAACTAAACAAGCAAATCGAATCAAATCTGCCATGTGGGGGGTTTTGAAGGCAAGAAAAAACCATAAAGATGCCAGTTATATTAAATTTCCCTTCATTTAGTTGCAAGCATAGCAGCGCACGCACCGGGTTCAGCTAGTATATTTATAAAAATGAATTTCTGCCTGTCTGTCTATCTGAACCTTATAGAATCGAAAACTACTGGACCGATCGGTGTGAAATTTCGTATGCAGAACCAGAAGAGGTTCTTAATTTGATACCCTTCCCATATCTGGAAGGGGAGGTTTCCATACAAAGGAAGAACAAATTTCTGCATAGCACGAGAACTAATAAAGGAAATGGAACCAAATTTTGTAGGTGGGAGTTTTTGGAGATACGAAATGTTTCCATGGTAGTCTGAGCCCCTCCCCGCTCTATAAGGGGAGACGCTCATACTAATGAAACAGAAGTTTCTGCATAATTCAAGAACTAATCAAGGAAATAGAACCAAATTTCGCATGTGGGGTTTTCTGGAGGCGAAAAATGTTTCTATGGTGGTTTGAGACCAATCATGATAACTATCCCTACTGTTATGAAAATTTGTATGCAGTATGTTTTTGGGACCGGAAAATGATGGTTCCCATACAGATGAAACACAAATTTCTGCTTTACTCGAGAACTCATCAAGAAAATAGAACCAAATTTGGCATGTGGGGGTTTTTGGAGACAAAAAATGTTTCTATGGTAGTCTGAGACCCCTCCCCTATCAGAAAGGATGGCTACCATACAAATGAAGCAAATTTTTCCATTTTTCCATAACTCGAGAACTAATCAAGCAAAGGGAACCAAATTTGGCAAGAGAAGGTTTCTGAAGGCAAGAAATATTTCCATGGTGGGTCGAGAAACCTCCCCTCTTTGGAAGGGGGGGGGACCTCTCTAACAAATGAAACACAAATTTAAACCAAACATGAGAAGTAGGGATGACCGCTATGAAATTTTGTATGCAGGAGTTTTTGGGGTCGGAAAAGGTTCTTATGATGGTTCGAGACTCCTTCGCCGCCTGGAGGGGAGGGTTCCCATACAAATGGAACACAAATTACTTCATAACTTGAGAACCAATCAAGCAAATGGAACCCAATTTGGCATGTGGAGGTTTTGAAGGCAGGATTTTTTTCTATGGTGGTTCGAGACTCCTTCCCTTTACGGAGGGGAGGGGATCTTATACAAATGTAACAAAAATTTGCATAACTTGAGAACAAATCAAGCCAATGGAATCACATTTGGCCTCTGGAAAGGGGGAGGTGAGGCTCCCATACAAATAAAACACAAATTTCAACCAATGATGAGAATAATCTAGCTTAATAAAACACAAAATGTGTATTTCGAATCCCTGCTTAGTCAAAAACAAAACTCATCCCGAAAAACAAACATAAACGTGCCAGTTCTATGGAATTTTCATTCATTTAGTTGCAAGTGTACCAGCACTCGGACCGGGTTCAGCTAGTACAATATATTTTTTGAAATTTTATGTATTTGTACATAGGGTAAGGAACTGATTAATCAGGGGTGACTGTTTAAATCAGTTGTTAGGAAACAGGTCTAAAACTCCTACATTTTTCGAACTATTGCACTTTTTATGAAATAAACATAAGCTCTATCTACAGGGCTAATGATTCAATGAATAAGTCATGATTGATTTTAGCTATGTCCATTTAGAATCCAGAATAATAAAAACATCTGTATCTCGGTAACGGATTGATGTAAAAAAAAGTTTAATACATCAAAACAAAGGTGATTCACTGAATTTTAAAGTAAAAATATCGATACAAATCATTTCTCTTCGTTTCAAATGAAAATTTTTTATTCCTCCCATCAAACGCTGCACACCTCCGGAGTCAACTTCCTTGGCACATTTGTTCCACATTTTGGTCATCTGAGTCGCTTTCTAAGCCGTTTTTCCACTTTTCTTAAGCTTCCGCTTCATTATTGCCCAAAATCTCTCGATGGGCCGGAACTGCGGGCAGTTGGGTGGATTTATGTTTTTATCGATGAAATCTACGTTATTATCGCGGTACCACTGGATGACTTCCCGGCTGTAGTGGCAACTCGCCAAATCTGGCCAAAACTTCAAGGGATCTTTATAGGCTTTAATGAAAGGTAGTTCGCGGTTTTTGAGGCATTCTTCCTTGTACAGCTTCGAGTCCATCGTCTTATTCGTCACGGTCACTTTGGTTTTTGCTCCGCAGCTACATATCCCTTGCCAAATCATCAGTTTTTTTTGGCAAATTTGTCCATAAAAGTAAACTTAAACTTCGCAGGAACATCTCCTCGTGCCGTCGCCATGTAGAATTTTTGGCCAGCCGTCCGAAATCCATTTTGACGTAGGTTTCATCGTTGATGAGCAGGCATCCATGGTATTTCGTCAAAACCTGGTTGCTTGCTGGCTCGATAAGAACGATATCCTGCTCGCAAACGAATTCTTCGAACGGTACTGCGAACAGCAGCGTATTTTGCTCTGAACACCTTCTAGTTCATATGCTCCACTACGACGCTTACCTTGAGGCACTCGATCTACGCTCTTTCGCTCCCTGAAACGTTTCAGCACATCATACACGGTTGATTTGGCGGTTTTCAACATTTTGGCGATTTTTTATTGCGGACCACGTTGGATTATCAACGTGAGTGAGCAGATGTTTTCTCTCTTCTCGGCTTCCATCTAACTTTTGACTCACTGCACGAAACATCGTGAAATTTAACCGTGGGCGAAAAATGTTAAATTTATAATTTAAAGTGAGCGCCTAGGTGAACAACCCGCTGTAAAAGAATTCTTGCAGCGGTCACTTTCCGTGTCGCTACAACACAATAAGTGATTTCAGATTCTAACTGGACAGAACTTTACCAATTTAATCACTGTCATTTTAAAGATTTAAATTACATCATCTAGAAAACCATTCGTTTCCTACCTGCTGAAGAAGCTCGCCCAAATTTTGCCTTTGTGTATTTTGCATTTGTTTGCGTGTACCGCAGAGAATGTCTTCATCAGCTCCTTCTCCCATTCAGGCTTGTTGCCAGAATGTGATGTTGAACATTAAGGTAAATTTATTTCATATTTAGATGACCGGAAATCACTATTTATTTCATGTTCATCATGTTCATTTAAGGTTGATCTATGCTCATATTGTTCATTATCCATCTGGCACTATCATGTACAATAAAAAAAATGTCTCGGGGCTGTCCAATAATACTCAACGGCAAATAAGCTTCGCTGTTGAGCGGCAGCTATGGCATCACTGTTGCTCTTGAGAGAGCCCATGTTTTCTCTCTGCTTTGTTAACCATGGCTAAAGGATACCGGTATTGTAACGTGAAGCCTGGTATCTCTTACATTTGCTGGCTTTCAAACGAAGTATCATGTATGTCGTCACAGTCGCTTTGTCTGACATTTCCGTGAGAGTAGATGAAATAAGAAATACACAGAGCCAATCTAAAGATTTTTTTTTATGAATTTATTTATTTCTACAGGCTCAATCCAATTAACTTTACAGAGCTAAGTTTTCATATTTATATACATCAGTTATCTTAGAACTAAGGTTAAGGGGATAGAACCGATTACTCGCGGTCGTCTTGAGGTTAATAAGAATTACAATTTCATGGATGGTAAATTTGTGGTGGAAATTTTGAACAAAGCATAAGGAACAATGGTTTTCTTATATCTAGAACTTCAAATTACAATTTTTAATTTAAAAACAAATACGTTTTTATTTTAAAAATAAATAAAAAATCACGCAACCACAATTATACATTGACGCACACATTCCTCAAAAATTCAACCTAAACAAGTAAGTTAATCCAACTGCAATTTAAGGCTAATGTTAGTCAAAAACATATAAATGAGTTTCATAAACTCCAGATCGCGTGCAGCCTCGAATGTCTCGAATCGGTACATTGGGTTGTCTACCTCGAGCCCGAAGGGAATCATAAACTCAGATCTGACTCGACGATGCTCAGGACAAAACCAAATAACGTGATCTGCGTCCTGGTGTCTTCCAGCCCAACACGGAACAAATGAGCGTTCAAAGAATAATGATTAGACATGAGGCGAGACATCACACGAATGAAGTCTCGACCCACATCCAATCCCCTGAACCAACATTTCTTAGACACCTTAGGAGTGATAGAATGTAGCCAGCGCCCCAAATCTTCTTTACTCCATTTATACTGCCAGCTAACGATTGATATCTGACGAAAAATATAGAAAAATTTGTTGAAAACGATTTGTCGGTCATAAACATCCCCTTCCATAGCGACCACCACTTGCCAGCGAGTCCGCTTTCTCATTGTCAGGAATCGAACAATGAGAAGGGACCCAAACAAAGATGATGATAAAAGAACGTGAGGATTAAGCACTTAGAAGACCTCATATTTTCATTGGAAAATAATAGGTGTGCTTTACCGGCCTCAAGGAGCGAATAGCCTCTATAGAACTAAGACCATCCGGGAAAATGAGGTATTGATCCGGTGTAAAAGAGGCAATAGTTTCTGAACAAAAATGAATTGCTGCCAATTCCGCGACAAAAACAGAACGGAAATGAACACTTTTTGAATACGTTTACATCGTGATTCTGACCTCCTAGAAATTCAATTCTTCAACAAAGTTTTTGGAGGCCTCGGATATTCTTTTTTGCATGAAGATTCAAACATTCTAGGTTATCAGCATTTAGTGATACATTATTATGAATTTACTTTCTTTCATGTGAGTCGATTCTTTTTGGGGGTGATGCAATATTCAAGTGTGTCGGAAAACTTTTCAAAGTGAGTCAATACTATTGATTAGTAGTGTAGGTAGATGAATCGAAGGCACAGAAATGGACAGCCCCTCTCCGATAACTTCCCTCTTCATGATTTGTGGGCGTGAATCAAAATTCAATACTCGCAACATCAGTCAAACGTCACATTGATTGGTAGATTAATTGCTCGATTCCAGTAGCATGACCCTGAGAATGCCAATCAAACTGTTATCCTGTAATGAGATCAATCAAATTTACTTAATTTATAAAATACATTAGGATCCAGATTTGTAAATGAACAGATTTTTATGTTTCCAAATTTCTACGTTCATTCTAAACATAAATATGTTTATCGTATATTTGGACCAACTTTTTTTTCTGTTTCTTCATATCTTCCTCCAACCTGATTTCCTTAGGATGCTTCCAATGTGCTAGCTTCATGATGGCCCAGTACTTTTCAATTGGCCGCAGTTCCGGTGCGTTCGGGGGGTTGAGATGCTTCGGCACGAAATTGACCTCCTAAGCCTTGTACCACACCAAAACCTCTTTCGAGTAATGGCACGAGGCTAAATCCAGCCAGAAAATTGTAGGACCATCGTGTGTCCTCAGAAGAGGAATAAGACGCTTTTAGAGGCATTCCTTTAGGTACACCTGCCCATTGACCGTTTCAGTTGTCACTCCGCTTTCCACACCAGCAAATTACTTGCCAAATCATATTTTTTTTTTTTGCAAACTTAGACAATTTCTGCTTTCTAACGTCCTCAGGAACATCGAGTTCATGATAAGCAGTAAAAAACTGGAGCCCGGAACATCTGGGTGTAGAGCTTCCGTGAACGTGTTTTACCAAGGGTGAGTCGGTCAGCACAAAATCACTTGTGCCGATTTGTTTTAGTGTGCTTTTATTCGTTACGATGAACACTGGTGTTCCGATCGTGGTGCCAATAGGTGCCCATGTGTGCCACGGTAACTTGACAGTTCAATCGTTATGGTTTGTTTACGGTTAGTAACCAGGCGATTGTTTTGATTTGCTTTCCCAAATTTTTGGGCGATTTGGTTCTCAGTCAAGGTTTTTATTGCGGAAATCGCGTTTTAATACCATTGTGTCGAGACAGCAAGTTTGGGTGACAAATGGAACTGATCTCTGGAAGAAAGTGTGAGAATTTCTATATGCTGTGGCACATTTATGATTGATTTATCCGCTTTCTCAGCAGTCCATGTACGCTTACGAAAATTATGAACGCGACGAAACTCCACGCTGATTAGTAGTCTCCAAAGATCTCTGTCTGCATTGCTGAGGCTTACGAACTGTGCTGCTGCAGGAGGGTGACTAGTTGTACTTGATGTCGATATGTCCAGATATGTTCGTCGTAAACAACATTCTGGCATTCGAAAATGGAGATTATTGCTATGCTAAGTCAGACTGTAAATGTGCCAGTTTCCTCCCTCGTCCATCGAAAACGACAACTTAGATCTTTGCCTATTCGATTAGCAAATAGGACAAAACGCCTCCAGCCGGAGCTTTCCACAGCCCCTAGAAAAAAACATTGATTTTAATGTTTAATAATTTCTCATATCCATGAGAGGCTCCAGGAGTGGACATTAATTTTAATGTTTTTCAGCTTTTTTACAAAATGCATCAAAAGCTGAGCCGTTAATATCTCTGGTAACAGAAAGTGATTGTGAGATAATGTTCTGTATTAGTCATAAATACACTTTATTGAAAGCAAAATGCAGGATAATTTTCTCGTACAATACACGTGAGTGCTGTTGAATTGAAACCTTTTCTGAACATGATATTGGCGAGATCCAGGAGGCACATCACTTCCTCGCTTAGAATCCGGAGCTTATCTGCGTAAACAACACCACAAACTTCAAAAATCAATTTTTCAGGGCTGCTAGGTTTCATCTTCGAAAAGTACAACAGTCAAAAGTGTGCCACAAAAGTGCCACACATGTTCCATTGTGGTGTAAGACCTTCGATTACGGCGTGCCTGGCACACTGTTCTAAGCGACTCACCCCTTGTGTTTTACCTACCGTATTCTGCCATTCATCGCGATTAGGCGCCTTTTGGTCTTTGTACGTGTGTAGTCCTTCACGTTTTTTCGCACCTTGCACGAAAGGCCTGGATAGATTCAGTTTCTTCGTCACATCTCGAACTGAACTGTTGGGATTCCTCTTGATAGCTTGAACTACCCGCTTGTGATCCATAACACTATACGGAGATCCATTTTTGCCACTTTTTTCTTTCCGACCGATGATCAAATGTTTGTGGTACCGATTTAAAATACGAGACACCGTAGAATGTACCATTCTCAGCTTCCTGCTGATGGCACGATGAGAAAGATCCGGATTATCGAGGAATAAGCGCAAAATTTCTTTGCACCGCTGCAGTTCTTCCGACTCCGTCTTTGCAACGATTGCACATCTGCTATAGCTATAGTGAAACTTACTCTGCTATAGTGAAACTCACACAGCGTAAACAAATACATATTGAACTAATTCCACCCAAAATGTCAATATAAAATACCCAACGGGTAAAAGGTTACAAGTTCAAGTGGTGCAATTTGATTCCGTACAACCTATAAATCGATTGTGATTATGTCATCAGTCATTAAAAATCTTAAAATACATTTTGTCTTGTCAGTATGTTTATGCGAAATAGCATATGTGCATCAAATCTTATCATGGCATTCGAGATGATAGTTATGGAAAGATTCAATTTAGCCTACCGTTAGTCATTACATTACCATTTCATATCCCATCTCGAATACTCACAAATGCGAACAAACGAAAACAGTATTTCAATTTCATCGCTTTGCCTAGCAATATCAATTATAATACAATCACCAGCAAGCAACGATATGGCTCGATGTAAATCGTATGACTATTACTGATTGAGCTGGTTCCTCGTATGAGTTCGTTCTTGTTGAGAATATGATGAATTAATTATTTTTCCCATGCTGAAAAAATCGGCTGAACAATGACGGAAGAGGTTGTCATTTGCGATACGTCATATTCAAGCAAGAAATAAGAGTTTTGGATTTGGTTGGAAATGGCTTCACATTTTTTCAACTGAGTAAATCATAATCACGATAGAGTTAGTTTATATTTAAGGTGTACCAGTGCTTGGGTAGTTTTGGAATGACGGTTAATCGATTTTTCGAAATCCTGATTCGACAGCACGGACGTAAAAGTCATCATGACAGCTTAAGGGTCACCCATAGCAACCGTTGTTGGGCCTTCATTAAGAAATGATATAAGCCAATTGTAAATCGCTTGTTTCCTATTGACTCAAGGATTGAAGAGGTTTGACGATACAAGTGCTTTTATTGGTTTAAGAGATATAGACAGAAATGTGCAAGTGAAGTTTTTCGCAATGCACTACGCTGCAAATTTTCCGGTAGCCACAGCAGATAAGAGTGATAAAGGAATTATCAGGCGACGATGAACAAAACCATACATTCCGCGTCGCCTTATTAGAAAAATGTATTTGAAAAACATTTGAGGGGTACTCTTAATGTTCGATGTAAGGAAACCGTTAAAGCTGAAATAAACATAAGTATAGGGACGACACAACTAATATTTACAGTCATACTTAATTTACAATCTACCGACGCTGTTTGCCACAGAGAACAGAAACAACTCCGATGACCACCCTACAAAGTGGTTCAGTTGTTTTCTGTTACGTCATCGTTTAGATTCGCAGCCCTCCTACAGAACTCATCACTACACAACTGCTTTATGATACAACTAAATCAATTTGTTTGCGCGTTAGTCGTAGCGAGGTTTCAAACGGCAAGCTACGCTAGATAAAAGCAGCCACGAGTTTCTAGACAAGTGTCCATTTTATACAGGCGAATGAAATCTCACACTGCTGAAACCCAAAGGCCGCAGTTGATCTTGCGCAGTTGATTCGTCCGGGTGTGTTCAGCCACAATTTCGCGCTACACTAGAAAGCATCTGTGAGAATGGTGTCCGATAATGATAAAACCGTTGATCAGCAACCGCCGGCTACAGAAATTCCCGCCTGGTTGAATGAAACGTTTTTCGAGGACATCTTCGTCGAGAAGCAGAGCTTGGACCGGGGCAAGTTCAAGGTGAAGATCAACAGCATTGCTCCGATGGGTGGTGGTGGGGAAAATTACACATCGACAATGTACCGGGCCGATGTGGATGCCATGTGCGACGGTAAGTGACGGTTAATTGAATAGTTTACTATGATTGACTAGTTTAAGATTCAATTTACATTGAAGTGTTTTAGATCATTTCAAAGGAATTTTACACGTTGCTAGATGCGCTTTTCAAATTGCTAAAAGTTTGTGTGATTCTGCTGCTTTGTTAATTCTTCTAAAAATGCTTTTTGCAATCCGGAAAAATGAGATATAAAATAACTGCTTTTGGATACAGATTCCATAAGGCAAAATTTACCATAAAATATAAGGAAAGCTCATTCCGAAGAGATTTCTATTAGTGCAATCGGTTAGGAAACAGCTATAACGCGTATTTGCTGGGAGTGGCTGAGATCGATTCCCTGTTTGACCACTCCAGCATGATTTTGTTTTATAGTTGCACCTATACTGATTAGGCTAAGAAAGGACCCACACCTAGCCCTAACGAAGATTTTAAATATATATAAGCTTTGAACATTCGCTGGAACACTAAGTGGAGTGTATGATAATCAATAAATATCACGTTCTAAGAGTGAGATAGTACTGTTTGCAACAAGTTGCGAGAGGATTTTTTTTTCAGAACCAGTCGTACATTCTTCGTACTTGCAGAGCAGGGTGTCCCATAAAAAATCGATACCTTCAAAACTGTGATTTTAAAATGAAAAAAAAAAAACCCAACCATTAAATGAAAGTAAATTAAATATTTGAAGTATTTGAAACATTTTTACAGAACATTTTTGTATCATGTTTCTAAATCATCAAAATGCAAAAAAATGTCAATTTGTCATGTTTCCGCATGTTTCTATATTTCTATGGTATACGTTTTGCATATTTTAATTGTATCAGTGTTTGGTGTAGCTTGTTTTTAAGAACTTTAAAAGCATTTGAATTTCAAATAGAGTAACTTTTGATGATTTTTAGAGGAAAAATCATTTAACCACATAGAAAAAAAATATTCAAACAAAACTTTCGATAGATGCCTTTTAAATTATTTTTTGTGAGGAAAATCTTTGTGCTGAAAGATTGCAAATTTGTTGTATGAATCACAAGATATCATCATTAAAAAAAAGTAAAAATACAGTATGCAAAAAAAAAGTTTATCAGCCCCTCTACAAATTTACACTTTTTTTTTTGTTTTCCTGGTGCAAATCAGTTTAATTTGATGATTATCAATTTATGTTTATATATCACATTTCCATTGAAAATACGGCATTTATATCTTTTCTTGAGATTTTATGTGATGAATAATGAAAAAGGATAAAAAATAAGGCAAAAAAAGTGCATTCACTTCCAAACAGATACTGCGATTTAAGTGTTTTTTACAGAGTTTTAGTGCGTATTTTGCAACTTTTTCGAATGTAAACATTGTGTCTAGCTGTCATTTAGTGCCCTTTAAGTTTTTGTGTTCAAAATTTCAGTTTCGTGTTCATAATAGAAAGTTATTTGTTGAATCCTAGAGAGTTTGAGCTGTTTAGCTATAACTTAAGACTGGACTCGGAAAAAATGAGACACACCAAAAATTCATTTTAAATCGGATACTTCCCAAATTTTCAGGGATTAATTAACTATACATAAGCTATGTTTTGGCAAAATTTATTTATTAAATTTCCTCCCCCTATGCTCGCACATTTGTCTTAACACTGCTCATGAGATCTTGGGCGAGGCTTTGTTCATCTTCCTTACACAATTTGGCAGGTTCGCCTCCTTCGGGACCACATGAACCCCCTTCGCTTCGTACCAATCCATTGCAGGTTTGGCGTAATGGCACGAAGCGAGATCCGACCAGAACAGCGTGGGACCACGGTGAGAGCGGAGGAAGGGCAACAAGCGCTTCTGCAAGCATTCCTCTCGATAATTCTGCCCGTTTATGGTGCTGGTTGTAACGAACGGCTTGCTGTACCGTCTACACTCGCAGTTCGCCTGCCACAACACTTCTTCTTCGCGAATTTGTCCATCTTTCTCTTCTGGAACCTCCATGCGGGACGTACTGACAAAGAACTCGAGGCGGGGGATTTGTTTGGTGTCCGCCTTGATATATGTCTCGTCGTCCATGACGAGACAGGCTGGCTTGACCAGCCACTCACGGTACAGCTTCCGCGCACACAATTTGGCAACTGTGTTTTGCTTGTCAGTCCGATTTGGTGCCTTCTTGACCTTGAAATCACGTAGCCCAGCCCGCTTCATGGTCTGCTGGACGAACCACTTCGACGAATTGACCTTTTTGGCCATGTCTCGGGTGGAAAGGTTCGGGTTATTCTTAAAGTACTGCCTAATCTTCCGCACCTTCTCTGGGTTTTCCGTTTTCGGTTTACAGCCGCTTCCAGCGCGCCGCACGATAGTCTTCGTCTCCTGGAACATCTTCACAACGCGGGACACGGTGCATAGGTGGATTTCAACTCATTGCCGAACAATCTGTGCGACTGACCAGGATTATCGATCACCGCGCCCAAGATTTGCTGGCGTAGCTCTTCTTGTTTCGAATTCATCTTGAAAACTACTTGACAGATCGCGACAAAATTAAACAAATTTAACAACAATTTAACTCATAAACATAACATTCTAAACTAGTATTTCCCAAAATTTCATTAATTTTTACCCACGCGATAAAAAGTTACACCCAGAACAAAGTGTCGCATTTTTTCCGAGTCCAATCTTTAGAAATGAGAAGAAAAAATAGTATTTTCCATTTAACTCAAATTACCTTTGCTTATCTTGACAGATACGCGTATTTCGTCTACAATGTGCAGACTTTTTCAGTGTCAAGTCGAGTTAGTTTCGTATACTAAGTACCCAGTCGAGTTATCGTGAACTATCGTGAAGAAGGCAGAGCTGGAGCTGGTTTTTAAACTTCATATATATTCCTCCGGACGTACTAAAAGTCTTACTGGTTTCACAATTTCTACGAGCTCGATAGACCCTCGCATCCTTGAACATCATTTTACAATGCCATAAACATTTGCACTACAGACAGGTACTTCAAATAGATTTTCTCCATCTTGATACTGAAAATATAAATGCACCAATCAAAGCTGAAGGTCGAGTCGAAAATTATTGCAACACTTAAGCTTTGTTGTTAAATCGCCTTAGTTCAGTATACGTGTTCATATTATCTGTTTGGCATCATGTTGAATATGGATAAAAACAATTTTCATTCTCGTGGGCAAGCAGATGGCACATAAAGCCCGATTCAAAGTAAATTTGAACGCATTCAAGTGATCATAACTCAAGAATATAACAACATACACGGTTGATCAAAACGTCAAACAGAAGGATATTTATTTAGCTTCAACGATATATAACAAATAATTACATTTCACCATTTCGAACGAACTGTCGCACTTTACTTGTGGTCGATCCCATCATGATCTGCACAGTCGCGGGTGATACTGTACCGGCGAACTTATTCCACTTTAAACGCATTTGTTGTGCATTTGTCACATATTCGGTTCTGAACTTAGGTTAATTCGAGGATTAATCTCTTTGTGTGTGTGTGTGTGTGTGTGTGTGTGTGTGTGTGTGTGTGTGTGTGTGTGTGTGTGTGTGTGTGTGTGTGTGTGTGTGTGTGTGTGTGTGTGTGTGTGTGTGTGTGTGTGTGTGTGTGTGTGTGTGTGTGTGTGTGTGCAATCTAACACTCATTGGCCGGCAATGGTATTATGGAAGAAATCTGTTTACAACAATCCCTCAAGTGGCCATTGGAAGCTGCTTTATTCCGAGAGCTAGAAAGTGATAGCTCTATTGCAGATCCAGCAACCCATTTCAGAATGTCTGGTGAGTCACGCCCATTCCGAGGTTACTTTCACATACAATAAGCCCCAATTCGAGGATTAATCTCTTTGGTGACAAAATTAACATTGTTGCAGCATACTATTCTAGTACCTCCTTAGAGTAGTGGTAGCAGGCTAGATCCGGCCAAAACATAACATTGGTCTTGCGTTGCTGAATGAAGGGTAAAATCCGCTTTTTCATACACTCTTTAATGTAACCCTTCGACGTCATTGTGTGAGATGTGATGATAACCTTGGTTTTAAAGCCACAATTGCAGATTCCTTGCTAAATCGTTAGTTTCCGAGCAAACTTATCAGCAAGAATCAATTTATACCTGGAAGGGACATCCCCACGACCATTTAACATGTAAAATTTTTGTCCGGGAATTTTTTTATAATCCATTTTGAGATATGTTTCGTCATCCATTAAAATACAGCCATCAAATCAAAGTCGACGAAAAATTCTCTGTTTGTGCACAATTAATTTTCTTTTCTCAAGTTTCATGATCCGTAATTTCGAGATGCGGCGATCAACTTTTTACCGATTTCTTCGTCAATAAAACATCAACAAATGCCTGTCAAACGTTTTTTGTTCCAACCACCAGGGAAGCGGTGGTGTGTTAAGTCATGCATCCAGGTTTACTTTGAATCGAGCTTTAGATTAGTAAAGAGCGCATACGCCGAGCATGCTCACTCCCGACAAGAAACACGGACGCGAAATCAGCTCGAAACAGTTTTTAGACTTGCCGATGCGGAGTTGGAGGGACTTTTGGTGTCAATTCGTAGAGGCTCGAACGTAGTGATAACGGAAACGGAAGAGACAATCTGAATAAACTTGCTTGTCGGATAGCAAACTGATTAGATCCAAGTTGATACCAATTGGACATATCGACGTCATTTGCGACAGCTATCAAACTTGCCGTTTCCGTTCCGTTTCCGTCCACATTACGTTTGGGCCTTATCTGTTGATGAAACCTAGTTCCACTATTTCACATCAGTGAATAGAATGAGTGCCCGGCAATGAACTGAAACCGGCGTGAGTGCTCCGAAGCGGCCTAGGGAGGCTTGATGGGTCGGAAAGTTTTTGGCGTCGGTATTCTGGTATTGTCATGGCATACTCTTCGTGGACTACCTTAAACAGAATAAAACAATCAACAGCGAGTATTACCGTATTACTGTGCATTATTGGAGCGATTAAAGACCGAGAATGCAACAAAACGGCATTACATGAAGAGAAAAACAATTTTGTGTTTGCAAGAGCACCGGCACACAAGAGCATCACAACCACGGCTAAAATCAAGTACTTACGACTCCGTTTGCTTCCGCATCCACCGTATTTACCTGATTGGGCTGTGAAGGACTGACTATTATCTGTTCCCAAACCTCAAACCTGAGCCACATCAATAAAAAAAATCAGCACCCGTGAGGAAATCATCAACGCCGCGGAGGAGTATTTTGCAGACCTTCCGGAAAATCACTTTACGGACGGAATCAAGAAGTTAAAAAATCGCTGAAATTAGTGTATTGAGCTAAAAGGGGACTACATCTTGATCTGAAGCTCACTGTACAACAACTGAAAACAGTACATCTGACAACTTAGTGGATATTAAGAGTACACTACAAAGAGAAAATGACAAAAGTTGGGATTTTTGGCGAAGTAAGTATGACCCAATACCCATTTTTGAACCGAAGGGCAGGCTTGGAGGCCTCCATAGTTTTTGAAGTCGCCTGAAGCCGCCATTCTTGTTGTATAAACGATCTTGAAACATTCAGATTGGCAGCCATTTCATGTACCGACCACAGAGATTTTTGCCCAATCTGTTTCCTGACGATCTCACGAGTCCCTCACCTCCTCTAATGAGGAATATAAAAAAATAAAATTGTATTGCGATTTCGCAAGATTTTGTTTCGTTTTTCGCTATGGATCGTGACATAGAGATAAAATGCAATATTGGCTGTGGACAAAAAAGGAACGCATTAATTTGTTTAGAAAAATGCGATGTGTGCGAGAATCGTGTAGTTCATTTGTTGATGATGTTAGATTGGAGTCCGATGATGGTTCACAAAAATATGAACAAAACATTTTTCGTGTCAACATAACTCAAAAAACAAAAAAACTTACAAAAACGTGATGCATAGTGAATTTGAGAAAATTGTCTTGGCTTTTATGAAATAAAATGGAAAAAATTGTAAAATTGATTCTCAAACACTAAAAACAAAATTAAAATCTAAAGTCAATTATCAAAAAATTTATAACTTATAATTGAACGAAATTTTTCCCAATAAAGGCAATTGTCTAAAAGTTCGCAATACGTAACAAGCTGAGCACTTTTAAGGACAAAAAGTTTTTCTCACAACATATTTTTCATGGCAAATTTTTACCGTGTAACATGCTGACTCTTCTTTTAATTTGGTCCTAAAGCCACGCAGAAGCCAATTAAATTTAATAATAATAACAATTTGGATGTTTTAAGGGTCTTTGAATGATTGAAATATTAAAGGTGCTATTTGAAAAGGGCTTATTTTAAAATATTAGTTTTGTAAACTTTAGTGATAATACAATTAAATCAGGTATTAAATCAATTATTTCATAAAAGATAAGACAATTTTCCAAAAGTCACCCGTACAGCACTTTTTTGTAAATCTTTCACTCGTTGAGTTATGTTGGCATGAAAAATTGTTGTTAGAAAAACTATTTTTCCTTAAAAGTGCCCCTCTTGCAATTCTTCTAAGATAGTATTTTTTTGCAAACTGACTTTAAATTTTAAAATATTTTTTTTTAGCGTGTAAGAATCGGTTTTACAATTTTTTAATTTTGTTTCATAAAAGTAAAGACAATTTTCTAACAGTCACTCATACATCACTTTTTTGTCAGTCTGTTCCTTTTTGAGTTATGTTGATTAAAAAAAATTGATCAAAAAACTTAAGCCCTTTTCAAATGGTAGTCTAGATAAATTTGGAAAAAAAAAACAGAGTATGCAAAGTTGCTTGAGGAGACATAGTCTACCCACCCACAAAGTTTTATTGGATTCTGAGAGGGTGCTGCCAAACACGAAGACGACCTGGCCTGAAATTCGTCTATAGCAGCTTTCAAGGACCCTACAACCCACGAAATTATATTATATGACCGATGGACAGTATCCGTCTTCCGTAACCATCTTCCGAAAATGGAATACTTATAAAAGATTTCAATAGAAAATCACCAGTAATAAGTAAACCTAAAAGTCGCGCAAAGAATACACAGGAATGTGTGTGATTGGGATACGGCAACCGGACGACTTGATCCTAGAACGGTCACTCCGGAGCTGATTCCCATGGGGTCTCGGATGGCCAGAAAATTATTTGAATTGAACTCTAGCAAAATGGGTGTCAAAATTCTTGGAAATGTTCCAGAAGAAAGTTTGCAAAAGTTAACGGACCATTCGATTACTTAGGTTCGGATTGGCTAGTCCAGAGTTGGTTCCCATTAGTACACGGAAGGTCTGAAGCAGCTTTTGAATTTGTCTCTGACGTAAATCAAATTTCAATTATGTCTTAGAGAACGTCCATTAATTACGTCACGCAAAAAATGACTTTTTATAACCCCCCCTCCCCGCTTACTGCGTGACATAATTAATGGACCTTCCATTATGTAAAATCCATAATTTTTAAGTGTGTAAAAGATTGTGAACAAAACAAGGTCAGTTTGCATTGACTGTTGCCAATTAAAAAAAGAAGATAATGCCTAAAAGATTTCCAATTAGCTTTTTATTAGCTTCTCAAGAGTCAGTAAGTAAGTAAGCCTCTCAAAGCTCACTAAGTTTATACACTTATTGATTATACACATTATACCCGTCTACTGGTTGTGGGTGATCAAATCTATATATATATAAATGAATGTTTGTTTGTTAGTGACGCTATAACTCGAGAACGGCTGACCCAATCTTGACGGTGTCTTCGGATGATTTGTTCCTTTTTGTCCAACAAAGGTATAGAAAAAGAGAAAAGTTGGGAAATTTTCCAGGCTAAGTCAGAAAATCGGAGAATAAAAGAAAATCATTTTTCCATAAAAAAAAATCACATATTTATATATAAAAACGAATGTTTGTTTGTTAGTGAAATTTCGAAGGAAAAGTCGGAAAATTGGAAAATTAAAAATGGCATTTTTCCATTCAAATATATCAAATTTTGTTTGTCAAAAAAGCAGAAAAAACACAAATTAATTATTTTCAACATTTTCTTCAAATTTCTTCACTAAACAAACTTCAAGAAAAACCCAATTTCTAACATTCAGTTAATAGAACATCTTCATTTCAGATGCCAGTGCTAAATTGTCGCATTGAAAATGCACAAAACGTTGTTGTTTTGGATAGTTTCATTATTATATCTTACAGCACCGTAATCAACTCATGTCGGTCCGACAAGACATCATACAAAAAGCAACAATTTTTCATGAGTTGGAACTTCCAAAGAAACCGACTTCAGTATTCTAACATAATACACCAATTGATAACAGATTATCAATAATATGAAATGACTGCCGATTGTCATACTTTTAGAAGTCAAAATTGCAAATATCCAAGTTCTCCAGTATGAAAATTGGCTGTCCCTTTCAGATTGACTAAAACAATGGAGGACATCCCTGCAATTTAAAAAAAACGATGTTAATATAGAATACCGATTTATTGTGTGAATCGCTTTTAAAGATATTGCAAGCAATACATTAATGTTAAACGGAACGAAGTCCGTTGGGTCAGCTAGTTTACTATAAGAATGGTATCTACACCCAAAATAAAAAAGCAACATTGTAATGCAATTTCGCATGATTTGGTTTCATTTCTCGTAATGGATCGCAACTTGGAGAAAAAATGCAACATTGGTCGTGGGCAAAAAAGCAACACATCAGTTCGCTTAGAAAAAATCAATGTGTGCGTGAGGTTGTGCAGTGTGTTAGTGGCAGTAAATTCAATAACTAATAAAAAAAAATCCCGGTCGGCAACTGGGATTCGAACCGCGGCCGGCAGCGTGACGGCTCTTCATTGTAACTATCCAGCCACCATAACAAGTTGAGGAAATCGGAATAAAAGCCCTACAGTTGCTTCGGTTGTCGAGGCACTCAACGTTACAACAATGAAGTAAATGTTGGTCGCACACACTTACATGGCTTCGTTTATTTCATAAAACGCTTGGTGACTTGATGAGGGGGAGATGGGAGTGTGATGACGAGTGAAAATGAAAATAGAACACTTCTAGGGTTTTTTTTTCATTAGGGCGTATCTACAATTGAGAGATTCTCTCCGGGCTCGCTCTCTTTCATTCATAAACCAATCACCTTTACGTTTTTCATTCTACTATTTGTTGAGTATGCTAGCCAGCACTGTTGTGTTTCATTCTGTACTAAAGAATGTTTCGTAAGTTTTATAATGGCGCTGTAATAAATGAAAGAGAGCGAGCCCGGAGAGAATCTCTCAATTGTAGATATGCCCTAATGAAAAAAAAACCCTAGACTTGACAGCGGAATAGCAACAGTGGCAAATGGCGTAGTGGCGTTCTGTGTGATTGTCTCACCCATATTGAGAAGTTGTAGACGGTTGAACACTAAGACACTAAGCACACAGCGATAACCGCTAGCACACACTTGCATGGCTTTGTTTATACCATAAAAAGCATTGTGGATCATGATGGGCAAAATTGACTTTTCAGAATCATGCGGATTTCTCAAGATATGATTGCAAAAACAGCAATTGCATTTTTTGCTACAATTTCAACTTTTGGGTGTAGTAACAATAAACAAAAAGTTTATGAAATGTGATCAATAGGCTGTTCAGGCGTGAATTGGAATCGTTTAATCACAGGGTAGTGGGCATTTCAAAACATACATTAATCTAATCTGCATGAAATATGATGGCTTTTGACAAGTCATCCAACCGCGTCTGTCATGTAAGGTTTCTCATCAAAGGGGCTGGGGATTCGTTCGCGAGGCTATGCAATCATCTTCTTCCTGGCTTCTGTGGCGAGGGTTTCCCTGATTCTAAATTTAGTGTTCCAGATGCACTTCCACAGTTGTTAATTGAAATTTTTCGATATCATCACCAATGCATACATTTGTGCATCCTTAGGCGAGCACAATGAAACTCTTTGCTCAGAAATGTCGAGGAAATTCCCCATCCAGCCGGGAAACACTTCTACAGCACTGGGAATGTCTGTATTTTTTTTTTTTAATAAAAATATCCATGTATTTTGTTATTGCATATATTTTTAGTTCTCATCGGCTCAGTAGCAAAACGTCGTGCCCTGAGCCAAATGAACTGAGGAAAATAATATCATACTACTTTATTGACATTCTGAATCCAAATTGATTGTATTGCCTCTTGTTTGCTTATAGCAGATTGAAGCGCTGATAACGATAACGTTTGAAACTATTAAGCCAGCGGTTTCAAATGTGCTGATATCAGAAGTGTTGTAGTGATTACAAATTTTTCTATTGCAATAATTAAATAGATTTTTATAACTTTGAAGGCTGAGGGCGACCCAGGCGTAGTGGTTAACATTCATACCTCTCACGCTAAGGTCTCCAATTTGAATCTCACCTCCGGACAAGTCAGGGGCTATTCATAAACCACGTAGAATTTTATAGGGGGACGGGGGGGGGAGGCTTTGACCAAAGTCTACGCTCCATACAAAATTTAAAAAAATGGTATGAAGCAAAGCCTACGAGGGAGGGGGTCTTAGAATTTCAAAAATGAGTTTACGTGGTTTATGAACAGGCCCTTACGAAAATACCCAAAAGTATTTGAGTGACTTCGACGGGAGATTAACCAGCCCTTGGCTGAAAATCTCGATAATCTAGCAAAAGAAAGACTTCAAAAGTCTTACTACAAGCAGATGTGGTAAGTGTACTTGTTTTTGCAAAACAGTCACCTGCTGCGAAATTTGAGGCCTATACGCGGACACCTAGGCTAGAAAACAGAATGAGAAAAATCTCGAGTACTTTTCAAACAGTTGGCGATGCTACTTTCCGTGAGGCTGCTGAGAGTTTTGAGAAATTTACGTTTGAATCTTACTTCCCCTCATTGTTTGCAAAATCAGATACGCTTGTTTAAAAAAGTACTCGCGAAATGTCACCGTATTTCTGCTGACAGTTCAGAAAAGGCATATGACTGTATTTGATAGCTTGATTGACAGCGCACTTATTTGGTAATCTTTGGCTATGAATTGTTAGTATCCATTCTTATAATTATATAATAAACATCATACGCAATTAACGAAACTCTGAACGGTATAAATCTATTCTGCAATATGTTTTAAACTATCGCTTGGTGTCAACAGCAATTTGCCTGTAAAAAACAGTAACGGTAATGGCCACCCTATTTTGGGGTCTATTTTGGATTTTTCTCGAGCTCGGCAACAAACCAGCTCAGAGAGAAATGAGAGTGTGTGTTAGCCTTCTTTTCTCGCTCTTTTCTTTCTGCTAGTATTTTTTGTTTTGTTTATACTTGCTTAGTTTTGTTTAAAATGCCATCGAAACAAGCAGCATTTCGCGAGCATGTTGTACATAAATCTTGGCAAAATATATACTGTACAGTGTGTCTCTCAATAGCTGTCACCTTTTTTCAGTCTTGGTTTATTTCAAATGAATAATTTTAACCGCGGAATTGATTATACTCGTTTTGAGTGTATTCTGTTGACAGTTTATTGCTGAAGATAAATAAGCGATTCCGTTTGTTTATATTTCTTAGCTACCCTGCAAGCAAGTTTGAAAATTACATTTGCAATAACTTAGACCGTGTCAGATCTACAACAGCCTTAAGCAATTCGGAGTGAGTAAGCGTTTTGTTTTTCGTACCTTGAGACGATGCCGATATTCATCTTATTATTTCGGCTCAAACCTGTATGATGACAACGCATTGGCTTTTTTTTTGCACCGATATTTCAGCATGGTCAATATCGGGTGAAAGAGGAAAATACGCACGTTGGAGCGTTAACTTTGGCACTAGATGTAGTCCACACCACTTAATGGAAACAGTTCAAATTTTGTCCACATTAATCTCTATATTGTTCTAAGCCATGGAGAAATTTTTAATATGCTACCTAAATTTTTCACAGAAATTCGGATTTTTGAAACTGGTATGTCCAAAAATGACTTTTTTTCACATATGTTATGATAACTTCAAATTTATAAACTCAATTACGTAAAAAAAAATTTTGGTCACATAAGGTGGAAGCATTAGTTATAATGTTGTCAAAATTACAGCCAAATATATTGCTAATTAACAAAGTTACAGCGGGATGAACTACGCGTTTTTTGGAAGCAAAATTTTGCTCGGCTTTTTTTTTGCTACTGAGTGTACATCAATAAACAGTTGAAAAAAAAACTAAACAAACATTTTTTCTATTCATCAGGTGGAGACATCAACTCTCTCAAGGTAATGGTCAAGGCAATGATCACCGCACCAGAAATGAAAGCCTTCAGCGTGTTTACCCGAGAGAAACACTTCTACGAAGTGACACTACCGGCGATGGAACAATTGTGGACAGAGGCCGGCGAACCGGTTCGATTTGGCCCTCGTTGTTGGAAAACTATTGAAGGTGAAACGGACATCATTGTTCTTGATGATCTCGGTGCCACGGGCTACAGCGTCGGCAACCGTCATCTGGGAGCCAATTTGGAGCACGTCCACGTATTGCTGGGAAAGCTTGCCAAGTTCCACGCTGCTGGCGCCACCCAATACAGGAAGGTTGTGACCTGCTTGTGATCACCACATGTTTTAACTCTTTTCAATTGAGTCCTAATTTTTATTGTAGAAAGAAGCGATATCTTCACTCTATGACAATGTTCTTATCAAACCGGACGGGAGAGATTTCATGGAGAAGTATTTAAATTCTATCACTCCGGTATTCCTGGCATCGCTTTCGGCTTCATCCGGTTATGACCGATACATAACGAAATTGGTATGCTAAAACATGCAGTACGATGGTATTCAAATGATGTATTCTTCTTTTTTCTCAGGAGCAAAGCCTAAAAAATATATATGAGAAGCTATCAGAGGCACTTACTGAAGATGAGTCGGGTTTTGTCACGCTCTGCCATGGAGATGTGTGGACCAACAATCACATGTATAGCTATCATGGATCTGGTGCTCCCAAGGATGCTTTACTGGTTAATTTGCCGACTAAACATAAAATTAAGTTAATAAATCACTGAAAATTCGTATTCCAGATTGACTTCCAAGGTCCATACTATGGTACACCGGCTGGAGATTTGCTGTACTACATAATAAGTTCCGCTTCGTTGGAGCTGAAAACTAGTACACATTTTGACGAGTTAATACAATATTACCACAAGCAGCTGGTTGAAGGATTGAAGAAGTTGGGCTATCCGAGAGATATGCCTTCATTGAGGGACCTTCATCGAGAAATACTGAAACGAGGTTTCTTCGGAATGTATTGCATGTATTCCATTCTGCCGATAGTCCTGGCAGACAAGAGTGATAATGCGAATCTGGCGGGATTGATTGGCGATGATGAGGAAAACCATAAATTCCGCAACAGCTTGTACAGTAATCCATTGTTCCACGAACATTTAAGGCCGGTGTTGAAAATGTTCGATTTAAGAGGACTGCTGGAATTTTAATAAAATATACCTTGTTTCATTGAAATTACTTTCTGAGTAATATTTTGTATATAAACCTATTTAAATCTCTGGTCCGAACCATAAGTACACTCTTAGAAATTATGAATTTTACACAAGACCTAATGCATGTTTGTAAATAGTCGGGGAACGTAAAGACGGAGAACGTAATAGTTGGGGGACGTAAAGAAAGATTTCCTGTGAAATTAAGTCTCCTGAAACTGACACATACGCAATTTGACAAAAGATGTGTTCGGTTGAATTTATTTTCTCATCTCTTTCAACACATTCTTATGCGCTAAAGGACGCTTGCATGTGTCGGTCTCAGGGACAGAAATTTACACGAGATTTTGGTAGTGTGTAACTTATACGATATTAAATATTTACTAATTCAATTTAATATTTTATTAAACTAACATACAATTTATGCCTAATCTAATGGAAGAACTAATAAATATGTTTGGTAACATCACAATTCCACTACGCCGTGGAGTGGAGGAACAAGTAGCTCTTCAACCTGTATGGGTGCCGTATGGTGAAATGTATTCCCTCTGATGAAAAGGAGGATGAATATGATTGGCGTGATGCGGGTGAACAAGATTCGGATACAATTCTGGCGAACGTCCATCATGAGTAGGTGTTCCATTCAAAAGTTCTGACATGAAACCAATGTAGGTTATGGCCAATCGAAGGGTTTCAATGCGCGAAAGACGCTTCTCGTAGGCAAACGTTGGAACCTTGAAGAAAAAATAAGTCAATGAGCACTAGTGTTGGTCTTGGAGGGGGCTAGCAAAGGAGATTTACCTTTCTTCGTAGCTTGTCGAATGCTTCGTTTAAGTTGAACATTCGCCGTCGCTCGCGAATGTTGGCAGCCCGTCGCTGTGCCATCGATGCTACCCGACGGCGTGTTTTCTTTGAGGACGAATGACTAGGAGCAGACTGAGCACCTCGAGGTGATAACCGCTGACTCACGAAACTGCCCACCTGTTGGCGAGGCCAAATAGCTGTAAATTTGACAGAAAAAAAAACTGTTAGAAGATTTGCCACTCATGTAAGGCATGTACCGTAATGCAGGTAATTTATCAATAAGTACATAAAAATTGTGTCAAATTAAATGAGAATGGTGCCATACTGCTCCTAACAAATAACCAGGACCAAATTGAGTACTCTCGGGCATGTCCAGGGAAAATTGAAAGCTTCTAGCTTCGATCGAGATAGGCCGTGCTTTGAAATTGACTTGTTTTGTTATTGCTGCTAAATTAATCACTACTACTTCTACTAAAATTGTTTTTTTATTTTTCATTATTTGTCTTATATGCTAAATTGCAATTTAAAGTGTTTAAGCCCAATGGGCTCTTCTGCTTTGTTTAAGTGTTTTATGTGTTTGGTGTGTTTAATTATTTTTCAAATCAGCCCTTGGGGCATTGTTTGTTAAAATTTGATAACCTATTTAACCTACAACTACAACTACAATTTGAAAAGCCTATAGGGGGGGAACCAGATTCCAGATGATCTGGTGATTCTATGTCAGGCAGCATGCTCTGTACCGATTGGTAGACTCACTCAATCGCTCTTCTTTATCTCGGCCAGACGGTGACCCTCAGTTGTTGTTGGTTTATCCAGAGGAACTTATTCTGAACACGCAGAAGTTTCAGGTGATTTGTTTTTGCTCAACTTTCCCAGACTGGCACGGCGTATTCGATGACTGGGAGTATGATTTGCTTGTAGACTTCAATGGGTACAATAGCTTCAACAGAACGTTACATTTTGTGACAGTTTTTATCAATCTGGTCCTTAAAATTCAGCTTGCTGTCGAGCGAGACGCAAAGGTAGACATCTGAATCGGTCTATTCTACCGTTGTGTTGTTCAGGCTCATTTTACAATCCTCCTTCCATTCGGTGAAGTATTCTGACAGAACATTCAGGCTTCGCTGCAGTTTCGCTGTAAGCGATCTTGTTACCCTACACTGATAAAAAAGCAATGATAATATCTATGTGCCCAACTATAATTTTTTTGCAATATAATCAACAAATGATATCTATTTGTAACCACACATACTTCCTATGAGTACATATAATCACTATGTGTGGCCACACATACTTTTCATTTGTCACATAAACTTCATTTGTGTTTCTCAGAGGGTGCTGTTTATGTGTGAACACATCAGTATTATGTGGAATTTTCTATGGATTTTTGCCAATAAATATGTGTGGATTATTTCCGGTGTACCATTGTGGACGACTGCAGTATCATCGGCGAACAACGACAGAGATCCATTTTCAGGGAGGTGAATAGGTTGAACAAAAGTGGACCTAGTATACTTCCCTGCGGAACACCGGCGGAAATCTCCTGTGCATCGGAAACTGCACCTTGCAGCGAAACACGGAATGTCCTGTCCGTCAGATAATTTTTAATTATGTTCACCAGAAAGATGGGAAGATTGTATCGATGTAGCTTGTACACCAAGCCATCATGTCACACGTTATCAAAGGCCTTCTCGATGTCGAGAAGTGCCATGGCAGATGATTTAGAAACAGACTTGTTCCGTCTGAGGATGTTAATGACTCGATTAAGTTGGTGAATTGTCGACCGACCACGTCGGAAGCCAAATTGTTCGTCGAGCAAGATGTGATTCTCGTCAGCAGATAAGAGAAGCCGACGGTAGATCGCTTTCTCAAACAGCTTGGATAGTCCTGAGAGAAGGCTGATGGGCCTATAGCTTTGGCAGATGAAGGATCTCTCCCAGGTTTCAGGATGGGGATGACTTTAGCTGTCTTCCAACTTGAGGGGAAGTAGCTAAGTCGCAGGCATTGGTTGAAAACCATCGCCAGATGGTTATAGAACTGGGGGCTCAACTGCTTGAGCTCCAAGTTCATGATGTTGTCGAAACCTGGGGCCTTCATGTTCTTTGAGCCTTTGATATATGTCAACAATTAGTCAGTTGAGATCTCCAACTCCTCTGCGAAGTGGAGCTTTTATGTGATAAGCGCGTTAACGGCAGCTTCGTGTGGGCTGACGATGTTATGTCCGAGATTGTGGGAGCTGACGAAATGTTGACTTATCTCAGCAGCCTTCTCTGCAGGAGAAGCGATCCTTAGCGCCATTATTGTCTAGTGGGTTCAACTGTGGAATGGAGCTTGGTTTAGTTTTTAAAATTTTTGTCAACTTCTAGAACGGCTTTGCACAATCTATTAGAGAGCGGATGTTGTCTAAGCGAAGACAAGTGTTTTAGTTTTAATGTTAATATAACACTATTGGAACTAATTGAAGCCTGTTGGTGGGTTAAAAAAAATAGATATGGTGTCAGGATTCTAAACAGTAAAAATATATTCCACCCCTTAATGGTAAAATATCCGTGAAATCCGTGAATCGGGTGAAATTCCGGTGAATTGAAAAAAAAGGACATTATTCGTCTCGTACCACTCTAACACGTTTCTAGCATAGTGGCAACAACCAATATGAAACTAGCGATTTGAAATTGGTTCACTGTTGTAACGGGTGGCAACTAAAATTTTGGAATTTCTTTCTCAAGCTGTCAAAAAAAGACAAACATAGTTGAAGAAGATCTGATTTATTCAAATAAAAGATACATTGTCCATTGTTGAAAAAAAATTAGTGAACATTTGAAAACGGTCCGTAATCGGATGTTCGGCGAAGCTTCCGTTTGATGTCGGAACAGGAGCGTTGTACGGCCTCCATGTCAACTTTGCGAATGCATCTCTTGATTCTACCAATCAACTGTTTGCAATTCGTGGCTCTCCAGTTATTTTTGTACACCAAGGAACTCAAAATCCCGAAGAAAACATCGATTGGGCGACACTGAGGCAGATTTGTCGGGTTGTGGTTTTTGGGTACAAATGGGATCGAATGGGTATTCAGGAACGATTGTGTTTTTATGGCGTAATGCGATGACGCTTTATCCGGCCAAAACACGTATTGTCCATCAGCATGATGTTTTTGTAGAAACGGGATCAAAATTTTCTTCAAACATTCGTTCTGGTACACATCTTGATTGATTGCCAAACCAGAGAGCTTGAACCATGGCTTAGAAATGCCTTTCTCGGAAATGGCAATGTACAGCATCACTTTCTGTTCAAACTTATGTTTAAACTTATATTTTATGTTCGGAGGTGTAGTAGAACTATCCGTTGAATAGTATCGATCGTTTCCGGGAATCTGCGTCTTCGAAAGAGGGAAGTAGCTTTCGTCGTCCAAAACAAAACTTTTTCCGGAATAATTTTTAATCAACCAACGGCATTGGGATTTCAGCGTTGAAATCTGTGCATCAGTATATTCCGGGGCTCGTGTCTTCTTTCGGCACTTTATTCCGACTCTTTTCAATGTTTTGCAGATGTACTGGTGAGAACAGTTGAACTTTTTTGCGGCATCCCGATGGCTCAGTGAATCCTTGTTGTTGAAGGCACGAGAAAGAGAACGAAGTCCTTTTGCGTCCATACTTTTGGCTGATCTTCCACTACCTTGCTTGCGAGCAGTTGTTGGGGATCTTAGGATATGGTTAACAGTCGAAGTCGCAACATGTTCGCTTTTAAAATGTTGTACCGTATACGTTTTGCCGAGTTTTCTGTGCAGTTCGTAGAACTGTACAACGCGCTCGCGAAATACTTCTTGTTTCGACGGCATTTTGAGCAAAACTGAGCAAGCATAAACAAAACAGAAAATACTAGCAGAAAGAGGAGAGAAAGAGCTAACGCATACACACTCTTATTTCTCTCTGAGCTCGTTTGTTGTTGAGCATAGAGGCCTCGAAAAAATTCCAAAATTTTAATTGCCACCCGTTAGAACCCCTAGGTCCGAAGTATACCTTGCAGTCTGTACCTTGCAATTGCCTTTTGATACTAGTATCTTTGTTGTTGTTTTGATTGCAATGTTATTTTGACAAAATATGTTAGGGTGTGTTGGTGTGAGTTACGTTATTAGGGGCGAATCATTAGGCTTGGGACTGAGCTTGGGACCGATGTGCTAATACTTCCTGAGTCAAAAAATATATTCATTTCCTCATGACTATCCACCCGCTGATAGTGGCATGAAGCAAGAGTAGCTCATAAGTTATTTCTCATAAGCCAAAACACCAAACTGAAGTTATTTCGAATAAGCAAACAAAAGATCTTCTGATGCGCGAACTGATGTGCGTGAATGCAAGATACATGTGGAGTTTTTTTGAAGATGATTACTTACAATATATGTATGATTATGGACAAGTTTTCTGAAGACCTTTGCACAATTGTCCAATCTTCAGGACGCCAGGTTCATATGAGTTAAACACACAGAAAAAATAATGAATTTTGACTAGCGCGTAAAATTTCCCATCGTTTAATTCCTAGCCAATGCAAGCGTTAACAACAAAATTGTTTGCAATCTTTCATGCGCCATGCAACAATGCCAATCTTTCATACATTAAGCTAGTTTCAGGCGTTATCTGGTTGAAATTTACTTGAAATGTACCATTATGTTCTACCAAATCTAGCATTCCCTTTGTGTGCATTACATAGCATAGCATAGCATTTACAGTTACATAATCTACTTAATCTATTGTTACGAGAACTATCAAGTCCGGATCCGTTGTCCCGGATATAGCCTCTATAGAACGGAGACTATCCGTGAAAATGAAGTATTGATACGGTGTAAAAGAGGCAATAGTTTCTAAGGAAAAATAAATTGCTGCCAATTCCGCGACAAAAACAGAACAAGGTGCTTGAAGTTCACGAGCGACGCTATAATTTTCATTGTATACACCAAAGCCAGCGGAGTCCTCTATCAAAGACCCTCAGTGAAAAACGTTTTGGTGGAATCAACTAGGCCAAACTTTGCAGCAAATATCACTGGAGCAATCATAGGACGATGATGCTCTGGAATTCCACGAAGCTCCTGTTTCATGGACAAATCAAAATGAACCGGATTTCCGAAGTCGGAGAAGCAATCACGATTGGGAATATTCGGCAAAGGGCTGACATTCTGTGTTATGTACAAATGGTACAAAGTCATGAAGCGAGCTTGAGGGTTCAACTCAAGAAGCTTCTCAAAGTTTCCGATTACCTGAGGGTTCATAACCTCACACCTGGGGAGGAGCCGGAGAGATAATTCTGAAAACCGATCCGAGAGTGGCAACATGCCAGCCAGCACTTCAAGACTCATGGTGTGAGTCGAGTGCATGCAACCTAACGCGATACGAAGACACCGATACTGAATACGTTCCAGTTTGATGGTGTGCGACCGAGCCGCTGACTGAAAACAAAAACTACCGTATTCTAAAACCGACAAAATCGTTGTCCGGTACAACGTTAGAAGATCTTGTGGATGCGCTCCCCACCAGGTCCCGGTGATTGTGCAGAGAAAGTTGATCCTTGGCTGGCACTTTCGCTTCAGATACTCAATATGAGACCTCCAGGTGCACTTTGAATCGAACCAAACCCCAAGATATTTAAAGGACATAGAATGAGTTATCAGTGTGCCCCAAATTTGAAGCTTCGGTTGTGCAGGCTTATGCTTCCTAGAAAAAAACTACCTACTTAGTTTTCTCCGTAGAGAATTCGATACCTAGCTCTAGAGCCCAAGTAGACAAATTGTCTAAGGTATCCTGTAAGGGTCTTTGCAGATCGACACCATTGGGTCCCGTGACAGCCACTATGCCGTCATCTGCAAGTTGTCTCAATGTACAATTGTCATACAGACAACTGTCAATGTCTTTGATATGAAAATTATACAAAAGAGGGCTTGAACAGGATCCCTGGGGGAGACCCATGCAGATAAATTGAAAAGCTGTGGAGGTTCCATGAGAAAAGCACATATATTTCTCTGACAGCAAATTGTACAAAAAATTACTGGAGAGAAGCCACAAGCGTAGAGATTATCTGAAAAAACTTCAACAGATACTGCATCAAAAGCCCCCTTGATATCCAAGAATATAGAAGCCATTTGTTCTTTTTTTTAGCAAAAGCTAACTGAGTCTCTGTGGAAAGCAACGCGAGACAGTCGTTCGTTCTCTTACACCTACGGAAACCATATCGAATACAAGATAACATCGCGGTGGGTCTATAAGTGTTGTGGTCGGACGCAGGCTTACCAGGTTTATGAATGGAAATAACTCTCACCCGTCTCCAATCATCCGGTACAATGTTTAGTTCCAGAAATTGATTTAACAAGTTCAACATGCGCCTCTTAGCTACGTTTGGGAGATTCTTAAGCAAGTTGAACTTGATCCTATCAGCCCCTGGAGCCGTATTGCCACACGAAAGGAGTGCAAGAGAGAACTCTACCATTGAAAAGGGTTGGCTAATCTCATCTATCGAATTCGTGTTTTCGCGAGGAATCATCCGTGCCGGCACAGAATCTGGACAAACTTTTCGAGTGAACTTGAGGGTCCATTGATTCGAGTACTCCTCGCTCTCATTGTACATAGTTCGGTTACGCATTCTTCCCGCCGTATTCCAAAGAGTACTCTTCGACGTCTTGCGCGATAGCCCGTCTACGAATCTTCGGCAGTAACCGCGTTTCTTAGCCTTGATGAGGCTCTTCAGTTCGCGTTCGAGAGCCGTGTATACTTTGAAGTGCTCAGGTGTTCCACGTCTACGGAAAACCTTATACGCGTCGGACTTTTTACGGTAAACCTCGGTGCATTGCTGATCCCACCATGGAGAATGACTTATGTTACACATGTTATAACCTCATGGGGCTGTCCCTTGTAGTTTTTTTATCTTATGTGTTATAAGGCATCAAATTTTACCTATGTTTGTCATTGGACATTATTTTCAACTTGTTTATATCAAGCTGTGTTGCTTGGACAGTGAAAGTGCACGAGAACTGGGATTCAGAGTTGTTAGTTCTTCGTCAGCAAAAGACAATGAAGGTGAAGGCAATAGCTGCGCGGAAGAAGTTGAAATCAAGGAGATCCACGATCATTCCGAATCCGGGGAAAGAGTGACACATTTTATCTGAACTCTGAAAGAGTGACAACATTTTATCTGAAACTCAACGGAAAATAGGAGTCGCTGTGGTGTGAAGTCGGCACCGGAGCCGATACCAAAAGCATCGGTCTTAAGGGTCTGGAAGAAATTACCGGTGGAAAGCAACAAGTGCATCTTTGAGGGTCGGTTGGTTTCCGGGCGTAGTATCTCTAGAGGTTGACTAGTCAGTGCCACCGTGAATATAACCACCGCGTCGGGTCCCTGTTGTCTTACGCACTAGAGGAGGAATTAAACAACCTGGAGAAGGGAGATAATAGCGAAAGAACTCAGGGTGAGTAACATTGTCCTAGTCGTGCCTGGACCCAACCCAACTGTACCAAGTCATGAAGAGACTGAACTTACAGTTTGTGACCATCCACGAGATCTTACCGGTTCTCGGTAAAGCCGATGTGTTTACAACGGTCGATGCCAGAAAGGGCTTCCGGCATGTGGTGTTAAGTAAAGAAAGCAGTCGTCTGACCAAATTTTGGACTCCTTATGGAAGATTTCGCTTGACGAGACTTCCATTCGGGATCAGTCCAGCGCCGGAAATTTTCCAAATAAAGCTGCAGGAGGTGTTGCAAGGCTTGAACAGAGTTCAATGTATTGCGTATGATATACTAGTATTCAGCTACGGCGATACGTTGGAAGAGCTTCGATCATAACCAGTGTTTGGAAAAACTCTTAGTTCGGTTGGAAAAAAATGAGATGAAACTAAATCGGAGCAAACTGAAGTTGTGCCAAACTGCGCTGAAATTCTATGGACATTTGATGACCGACCAGGGACCTAACGACTCAAAAGTGGAACGATCAAGAACTATTCAGTGCTCAATAATCGCAAGAACTCCACAGGTTTATCAGTGTGGTGAACTATTTGTGCCGATTTCTGCAGAATTTGAGTGAAAATTTCAGTGTGCTCCAAAAGTCGCCGAGAAAGAACCGTAGATTTGGTCGTCGGACCAGCAAGAAGGATTGAACCGAGTAAAAATTTAAAGTAGGATTCGAAAACATTGCAGTATTACGATCCCAGCGAACCGTTAGTAGTGGAGTGAAACGCGACTTGTTTGGGATTGTTCTTCGCGGTGTTTCAACGTACCGGCGTTATTGGCTACGTGTTGCGAACGCAGTTACCACAGAGACGACCAACACCACAAAGAACCAGCGGACATTGAAGATCAACATTCCAATCAAAGAGCGTTCTACTATGTGGAAGCAAAATCCGAGAATCGTTACCCAGATTTCCTCAGCATCGGAGTCAGTTGTCACCAGTACTTCTCAACTAGGCACACCTCGACGTTAAAGAAGGGAGATCAAAGTACCAGCTAAATTTGTAGATTATCTTCATTATCTTGATTTAACTGTTTAGGTTTAATTTTGCGAACGAGAAGATGTTGTGGTATTAACATTTTTGCCCCCTTTTATAGTTATGAGAACCCCTGGTGCATTATCAACTGTCAATAAGACAACGCTTGTTAATGGATGCACTATTGTAACCGTTGGTTCCATGTTTTTACTTGTTGGCTCCACCACAATATCTCAATATTCCATCCTTTAACACCTCATTTCCACAAACAAACAAATATGAAAAAAAAACTAACCCCTCCTGGAACAGTTGGCATTCATTAGTAGGCTTGGCGAATGACTGAGTCGGTTCCAGCCTCATGACTTGCTACCTAGTGCTTGAACGAACGAGTAGTGGATCTTTCCAGTTTTTTACTGTAGCGAGAATGAACTTCCCCGCGCACTTTCGAAGCTCGCACACGGATTCAGACCAGGGGTCTGGCAACCCTATCCTATTTCCCAACAAACATCGGTGTTGAATTATAGCTTGTTCAAACAAATTTGGAGAAGCTATTCAGAAGAAACAGCTGAATAGCTTCTCCAAATTTGGTTGAACAAGCTCTAATTCAACACCGATGTTTGCTGGGTTGCTAGCATTTGACAGTATGCAACATATCACGGGCCTTATTTGAATAAGGCCCGTCTGACGTTTTTTACTACGGGTAGCAGCGTTGTTTACAAATAATTAATCTTTTGACGTTTGGTTGTTAGAGATGTTGACTACAGGAACATCTCTGTTTGCCAGATCCCTGATTCAGACCCACAGTACCAAGCCCACATGAACCAACAGAGTGAGATCCTCAAACGTCAACCTTCGGTATGGTCGGCATATGCTTGATTTCTGAAGGCTTGATTTTTCTGCGATGCCGAGCCAAGGCTCTTCTAGTGACGACTTGTGAACGGAATAGTAGTGCGCGTTTCAACCCCCGTAGGAGAACATGAGTGTTGAGGCACCTAAAAAAGATTGGAACGAAGAATAGCTTCGAAGAACAGAAATAGAAAATGAAGGTCCCAAGAAGGGGCCTTCTTTGTTGTTCTTTTCTCTATTTCAAAGACAGGTGTTCACGGCGGTGGACAGAAGAGCGGTATGGTTCGGGGTGGTTTCGGGTGCGTCAACCATTATGCACTACCTCACCAGCGCAAATCCGCATCCAGCATCATCTCCCATTTTGCGGATACGTTTCCGGGCCATAATCCAAACGTCATAGCAACATCAACAAAAGCCACTGACTCAGCTACCTCCACCACCACTGCTACATCCGCCACTGCTACCTCCACCTACACGGCTACCGAATCTGCCACAGCTATCGCTACGTCCACAGCGACAGTAACCGCTACCGCCCAGAGGAGTGAAGAGAGCGATAGTTCTTGAAGCCTGCAACTTTTGGTGTGGCGCTAGTGACGATTTGCACATTTCAAGCTCGGTTCACAATGGATTATATTTCTTTACAAAATATCTTCTACCAAACTACTAGTATCAGTAATTTAGATGAACAATTATAGTACCTGGCTAATAAATATTGAAAAAATACAATCCTGGTGATAACCATTGCACTAAGTACGAGGCGGAAGATTTTTTTTCGCAAATCAAATAAACGACAAAACACGAAAACTTCCGCCGCACATATTGTGTTTGCTGCATATTGCCTTCAAGAAAACCGAGCTGTCAAATAAGCACCACACGCAGCACCAAGTTTTCGGCTTCATGGTTTTTGTTCGTAGATGACAGCCGCTTCAGTCCTGTGCTACCGCCACGGTGCGTGCAGCCATAAATAATTACCGAGCATAGCCCTGGGGTGAAGCATTTCTACTTCTATTTGTTTTAATCGCTTTGTTTCGGGCTCAACGGAGCCAACAATCCTCGCCTTTCTGAAGTCTCCACAAAAGAGTTCGGAAACATTGTTGGTTATTGGTTTTGTCTACTTTTGGCTTGTCTGTGGGACGATTTCAAACCAGAATCGAATGCTGCTCGTAATGTCCGGTCCTTGATGCGTGATGTGACAAGCCGTACAACGCTCCCCCATTCATGGAGCTACCGAGTAACACTTCTGAAGAATAACGAGAGAATCTAACGGAAGCTTGGTTCCGGCCGTCCGACATTGCTGTGCGACCATAAAGTGCAGCAGAAGCTGATAAGGAAGACCGTGGGCAAGGTGGCCTCATCTCTCCGCGAAATGGGCCGAGGGGTTGGATACCTCGTTGGTTACGGTAAAGAATGGGCATTGTTTTGCGGAATTGGGCAAAACGGACATTGTTATGCGAAGCCGACAGCCTAGGCCGGCCGGCCGTGTCTGCACGGCAGGTAATCACCCGGAAGGCACAGAAGAAGGTGCTGGTAAAAAAAAACATCTCGCTGGCAAAGCACGTCAGTGTGGTCTGTGGCTGACGATTAGTGAGAAGGGAATGTCCAAGCCGCTGTTCTTTCCTTCGCGCTTGCGGTAAACGGGGAAATATACAGTGGCAAGTGCCTACCGAAAGTTTTCGCCTTCATCAAGAAGTATCATGCGATGGAGGATGTGGTCTTTTTGTCAGACCTAGCCTCGTCCCATTATGCCAAGAGATCACTGGACCGATAAACATTGTGCTGAAGTTCGCCAACCCTTCCAACGCTCCCCATCTTCGACCGATAGATTTTTCTGGGTGAACCTCAAACGGTACTCCATTATTTTTGTAGCCAAAACGTAGTAGCAGCTGATCACCAAGGCCAGGAAAGAAATCCAATTCTACTTCGACCTAAGCCTTGCCGGTCAACTTTCGTGTGGCAGCAGGGTGTCAAAACATTTTTGTAGCAGGCTCAATAAACATAGAAGTTAAGGAAAATTGATTCCATTGAATTATCTTTTGCTAAATTTTAATGTTAGTTTTTTTAATCCGAAATTAACCAATTGTTTTAATGCATTCCGTAATCAAATTGTTATTTTTAATACGTGCCAGTCTACCCTGCCTCGTCGCATCCTTACCTAAATCTGCACATGGAAATCCGGCGGCCATCAGTTCTGGATAATGTACCATCGGCGAGGGATTTTCCTGTCCCCAAATCGGTGTGAACGGCGATACCTCCGGCGGAAAGGGTGGTTCCATATGCTTTATTGTTAATCCAAAATTTTCAAATAGACAAATGAATTTATGTTGCAATTATTTCCCGATAAATCAACACTTTGATCTTGCACTCATAATCGAAATCATACACAACGAAAATTTAGGAAGTTATACGATTTCACATACACCATTCGCACTCTCCCAATGATGATGCGGATCACTGGGGAACGTGGTCATCACTTGCACTTTTCCCCTGATGGATGATGGTTTTGATGCACTCGCAACTCTCCTGGTCGCACTTTCCCAAACAAGTCCAATCGATACGAGCTCCGGCGGAAGACTAAAAGTTCATCCGACATGGCACATCATGATCCACAGGATGCTGCCAATCGGTTGTTGTGATATTAAATCTCGTCCCTATTTGCCACCCTCTTCGCTGAATTTCCCGCAGAACGAAGTTCCTAATATAATTTTAATAACGTTCCAGCTGTGTATTTCGCCCCGCTACCCAAACGTCGCACTAACACAGCCACACACGCAGACTGTGCAAGGCCACCGGAGGGATGCGCCAATCGGCGTCAGGTTGCTTGGATGTTTTATCCCTTCTGCGATGCTGCGTCTCCGAGCCACCACCCTTATTTTTCGCATCGCAATGAACCGTACCTACCTATACTGCTCTGGCAAAGGATAGCGGGAGCAATATGGTACCGTTCCTTCTAAGTTAGGGTTACCAGGGACAGAAATGATTATTTTCAGCGACTGACATCTTGTGTTCGATAAGAAATTTGAGTTCTACTATACTATATATCATGAAAAGTCAGTCAACTCCATCAATGGCTTCAGATATACGGTTTTGGTAAAATTATTTGTTTTTAAGCACTGAAAAAAATAATTCAACTTCTTGCAAAGCAATACTTTTTGTAATTAGAATCAACGAATCGAATATTGGCCGGGAACGGCCCAATATTAGTGGTTATCTTTAAACAAGCCATGGATGACCAAAAAGTCTCTAACAGACTACAATTCATAGCTCCGATACTGAATACGCTAAACAGAGGGTGTGAAGGTCCATCATAATTAAGGAACTTCATTCTAATCGTGGGACGAATAGGTGTTGAATGATTGGCAAACTAGGAGAATTTAAAATTAACACTTCATTTGATCACTTTAAAAAAAATAGTTTCCTCCTAGTTTCCCAATCACAATCGTTCTACTAATACGCTCAAAAAAGTTTTTTTTTAAATAGTGTTTAAAAAAAACGTGAAACTGAGGTGTTGAATGTTTTCTCACTAAGTTGCACTGTCTATTTTCGTTTGAACTTCAGGTATGACCTTCTATAGTTACGTAACATATAACAAATCCACGTAACAAAATTCCTTACTGTACTCCTTAGAAATATCCTTGAAAAGCGAAGGAAAAGTTATATCCCCGTTGCTGCTGTTATTGCTCGTTCTGCAGTTTTTATTCTCATCTCAATTCCAAAGGCACCAATATGCTACCCAAAACCCATACAATCAAACGGCAAGGATGTAACATCACTCGCATCGCAACCGTCTGTGTTTCATGATGCACGGGTGGCGAGGATGTTTCGCCATTGGCTGTCAGCGCGTCAGATTGTGTTACTTGAGGGGCGGAGTCTATCGAAAATATGGAATCCTTTGCTGCTGCCGGAACGGATGCTGTAAACGAGCGGAGACAAATGTGAAATTTGCTACGCAGCAGCTCGGTTTGAATGTTGTGTTCTGATAGCAACCTGAACCAAGGTTGGAGGTAAGGCTACCACTTGCTGTCTTGAGTATACGTTTCCCATATTGATCTCATCACTTCGCGATGACTACCCGAAACAAAGGATTGTAGGTTGGATTTTTTTTATAGGGAAGACGTTTCTATATTAATCTCAGCACTCATAATTCCTGCTTCTCGAAATCAAAGGATTGATGCGCAAAGGGAACAGTTAGTGATGTTTGTCTCTGTTATTGAAGTTAAGTAAACATTATTACGAAATGAAACATATCGATTAACTTCATTCAGCGTAGGATGACTATAAAAACATGAGAATAATATGGGAACAGTTACCCTATTGGCTAAAATATTTACTTGCACTTAGTAATTCAGAAAAACCACCAATTAATGAAAAAAGTGCCACTAAGTTATTAGGGTTTATGCCAACAAATAATGTGTGACCAGCAATAAAAATTTAGGAATGAGCAATAAAAGATGAGAAAAGATCTTCGGATAATCTAAATAATTGTGAGCGGTAAATTTGTCAAATAAAGCAACAGCTATTAGTATATGTGCAATTAAATATGGCGTGATTTCCGCCAAATTATGTAACTTGAGCACTAAACTACTCGCATATGTCTTGGAATTTTATTGGATTTTCCCATAAAAATAGTAAAATGTTACTTGTAAGCCATTCAAATGAGTAGTCTTTTTCTAAGTGGTGCTTTATATTATAAAATTGCACATGTTTTCTATTTCCGATTGCTGTTTTGATTTGTACGCCTGAACATTGCTAATGGTTTGATGACCATTTCAAAATTATCACAAGTTGATTTTTGTACCTTCCCTTGGCCTGGATACATTTTTCTATTTATAGGTAGTGAGCACATTAAATGATCTTCCTTATCTTCTTTATTCCTCCCATTAAACGCTGCACACCTCCGGATTCAACTTCCTTGGCACATTTTTTCCACATTTTGGTCATCTATGTCGCACCCCGGACCGGTTTTTCCACTTTTCTTAAACCTCCGCTTCATTATTGCCCAAAATCTCTCGATGGGCCGGAACTGCGGACAGTTGGGTGGATTTATGTTTTTTTTTTCGATGAAATCTACGTTATTATCGCGGTACCACTGGATGGCTTCCCGGCTGTAGTGTCAACTCGCCAAATCTGGCCAAAACATCACGGGACATTTATGGGCTTTAATGAAAGATAGTACGCGATTTTTGAGGTATTCTTCCTTGTACAGCTTCGAGTCCATCGTCTTATTCGTCACGAACACTTTGCTCTTTCCTTCGCAGCTGCATATCCCTTGCCAAATCATCAGTTTTTGGACAAACTTGTCCATAAAAGCAAACTTAAACGTCACAGAAACATCTCCTCGTGCCGCCGCCACATAGATTTTTAGCCAGGAAGCTGTCCGAATTCCATTTTGACGTAGGTTTCATCGTCAATGAGCAGGCATCCTTGGTACTTCGTCAAAACCTGCTGGTACTATTTCCGAGCTCGAGTTTTGGTGACGAAACTTTGCTTCAATGTTCTGTTTGGTTACTTGCTGGCTCCATAAGAACGATATCCTGCTCGGAACCGAATTTTTCGAACGGTACAGCGAGCAGCAGCCTATTTTTGTGCTCCACTACGACGCTTACCTTGAGGCACTCAATCCACGCTGGTTCGCTCCCTGAAACGTTTGAGCACATCATACACGGTTGATTTGGCGATTTTCAACGTTTTTGCGATTTTTATTGCGGACCACGTTGGATTATCAACGTGGGTGTGCGGAATGTTTTCTCTCCTCTCGGCTTCCATCTGGAATAACTTTTTACAACTTCACGAAACACCGTGAAATTTATACCACAGAAAGTGGGTGCCTAGGTAAATAAACCTGTAAAAGAATTCTTGCAGCGGTCACTTTCCGTGCCGATTCAGCTATTCACGATGAATTCAATGAGATCTCGGATTCCGTGATGGATTCCACAAACAATGCGTGATGTTTTCAACCAAGATGTCGGTTGAGCATCTCGTTATAAACTGTCCCGCGTTTCAAAACCTACGAGACCAATATAGTATCGGTCTAATGGTCTCAGCCTCATAGACGCGCTACTAAGCGATCCCATAAGAGAAAAAAAGAATGCTCAACTTCCTCAAGGACACCGGCTACCAGCTTGACCATGTTGACCAGCTACAAACGTTTTCAAACCAATCACTAGCGGCACGCTCGACTCGACATCGATATTTCCTTCCAAATTTGAAGGATTACGACGTTTGAGCTGGGCCAAAGTCGATAACTTGTGCTCATTATGTAGAAGGAGATGTTCGCTCATCACCATGAGGCACCGAGAGTGAACAACAATGTTTTTGGCTAGAATTAAAGATATGAAGAGAAAGTTTTGATAGTTCCGCTAGTGTGCGGCAGGCTTGGATATTTAACAGATGTTTTATGAAAATTGAGCGAAAAGGGCATGTGTACAGTGGTACTCGAACCAACGACATTTTTGCCTAACATCCCACTGCGGGGTAGGTTAAAGCACGGACTAAATCCGCCACTTCAACAGGCAAAAATGTCCGGTTGGAAGACGCTCATGTACCACTGTGGCTTGTATAGTTATTCTAGCGATCTATTGTGTGCACTCTGTTTACTGATGCGCACATGGGAGAGGAACTCCTCCTCCACACAATAGATCGCAGTGGGATGTTAGGCAAAAATGTCGTTGGTTCGAGTACCACTGTACACATGCCCTTTTCGCTCAATTTTCATAAAACATCTGTTAAATTTCCAAGCCTGCCGCACACTAGCGGAACTATCAAAACTTTCTCTTCATATCTTTAATTCTAGCCAAAAACATTGTTGTTCACTCTCGGTGCCTCATGGTGATGAGCGAACATCTCCTTCTACATCATAATCGTTACTCCTCGCACGGAGAATATATAACATAACAATTAATGTTGTGCTCATTAATTTTTGACAGCATGTATGACCAAACAAAATAATGTATGGGGCTTAGATCTGATGAACTGGGAGGCCGTTCATCCTTGGTCAAAAAGTTGGTTAAATTTGCCTGTAACCAGTTTTGCACCCAATTCTCTGTATGAGAAGCTCCGTCCAGCTGAACCACGTAATAATACCTCGCGTACATTATTTCTAAGCTTGGTTTCACGAGATTTTGCAAAACTTCCGTTTTATAAAATAAAGCATTGATTTTAACAACTTTCTCGATGAAAACAAGCGCTAACTTTGCAACAAACAATTCAGAGCGATTTATAAACACCCATGTTGATTAAATTTGAAAATAAAACTTCCAGAGCTGAATAAAACAGTAGTAAGTTTGTTCTTATATAAAAAAAAATTTTAAACAGAACAAACATGATTACTTGCATTTGGGTGAAAAACATGTTTTACATGCCATACTATATTTTTTGATTACTCTTCAATTCAATTATCAGAGAAAAGCACCAAAAAAATGAAATAAAAGCATGTATCTCAAAAATCGTTATCGTTATATAACAGCTAGATATAATTATTGAAAAACGTTTAAACAATCATCACAAGACACATGGTTCAGCGATACAACGATATTATTGGGTCATTTATTTTGCTCTCAAAGAAGTCATACTAGAACCTAAAATAGAAGCTAATCAACATTAAATGGATAATTTGTAATAAAAGTAATTGACATTCAACAAGCGTATGTAAAAAATACTCTATAATCCATGCAGGTCTAGGTCTAGAGTTACTGAGTATACGTCGTGATGTTTCAAAAATGCTCTTTGTTTCTGACCTTCTTCAATCGAAAATTGATTTTCCTCAACTGTTGTCGCGTCTAAACATAAATATTCCCTATCCTCAACTTCGTTCGTCTTCGTTCCTTTTTCTACATGGTGCTCGAACAAATTACGGGCATAACGAACCATTTGCAAGTATGTGTCGATCCTTCAACCGCTGTTCCAACGAATTTGACTTCAATATTCCTCGTTCCACCCTTCGAAAAAGATTTTACAAAGTACTCGCACCTCCACATAACAACACACGTTAGATTTTGTTAGTTCAAGGTAGTTTGTTATTATGTTTAGTTTGTTAAGTAGATTTAAGCAATCATTGTATCATTTGGAAACTATGTAACAGTCTGTTGATACGAAAAGAAGAGGAGGTTTTTTGCGCCTATTTGAGAAAGAGCTCACAGCTGCAGCTCTACTCAAACGGGCTTTTCCCTGCTCCAAATAAAGATAAAGATAAAGACAAAGGATTATATCTGAAAATCCAAATTTGGCCAACACCCACCTGCTTTGAAATTTGAAAAGCTACGAAAGAAAAACTTAATTGATGAGGTAAAGAACTTCCCAATATATAGCACTTTGTTGACTTTGTACCTATCTTCATTTCAAATGTACGGCAGACTTTATTGTATTGAAATGTACCAATAAGAAATTTGTTCCAGACACGGGAATAAATAAAAATTTACCATGAAAATCCCGATATATTAACAGTTTTTGCAACAAAAAAAAAGTTCATTTAAAGTTTGATCATTTAAAACTTCAGATAGCATCAGTTTGTATCGCTTCCGTTGCGTCTTAACAGAAACGGGTAAGGATGACAGCCTCCATGTCTGGGAAAGATTTGTTTCTTATTCAATAACACTAGTCGGGAGTTTTTCACTCCCTTCAAGTATATATGTTGAATTTTACAGATTTCGCCACTCTGAATCTAAATATGGGCTCAGAAATGCTGTAACACGTCAAAAATTTTTTGGAAAAATGTGATTAAAATTCACAAAAACACATATTTCCGAAGTAATATGATCTACCTCATCAACAACCAGAATATTGGCTCTGCCCTTTGCAAGTTGGACTTGGATTTTATGGAATGGACCTCCCTGAATTCATTCGTGAACACAGATTTTTCGCAACACGTAAGATTGATGAAATAAACCGGGTTTTCATTCACACAATTACGAATTTTCATGAAAATCAAGATTTCCTATTTTGAAAACATGAATTTTAGTTCCGCCCTTTGAATGTTGGGCTTGGATTTCATGAAATGAACCTCTCTGAATCCATTCGTGTTGAAAAAAATGAGTTTTTATTCACAAAATTGCGAATTTTCATGAAAATCAAGATTTCCTATCAGTCAGTCAGTCAGTCAATCATTTAGTTGAAATTTTCTCTATATTTTTCAACTTAAATTCACTTTGTTTTCTTTTTCCTTTTATAGTTCTCGAAAGGTGTTTGCCTCTGTAGCATCCAGCAGTAGTCCGCTAGCATCGCTGGGGTCCATTTGCCAGCAAAGTTCTTTTCAATCTGTGTGATATCTTGATGAAATCGTTCTCCATGTTCATCTGAGACGGCTCCCATATTCTCTGGGAAGAAGTCCAGATGAGAATGCAAAAAGTGCAATTTAAGTGAAATATTAAATCCCAGTGCAGCATACGAATCAACCAGCTCTTGAACGCTGTGTGCATAATCCGGAGACTTTTCATTTCCCAAGAAGTGACCACAAACCTTTTGGAACGCATTCCATGCTCGTAGCTCTGTCGCGTTAAGAGTTTGCTGAAAATTGTCGTCTCTAAAGAGTTTCCTAATTTGAGGGCCAACAAATACTCCTTCTTTCACCTTGGCTTCGCTCAATCTCGGAAACTTTTTCCTCAAAAAACAATATGGTTCTCCTTGAATATCCAGCTTTTTGACAAAATTTTTGATCAACCCAAGCTTAATATGTAGCGGACGTAGTAAAATTTTGTCCCTGTCGACAAGAGGCAGATTTGACACATTTTTCTTCCCAGGTACCATCTCGGTACGTGCTGGCCAATGCTGCTGGTGGTAATGTCAGGGTGGCCACAGAACCGGGAGAACCGGGAAAACCGGGAATTAACCGGGAATTCTAAAAAACCGGGAGAAACCGGGGAAAAACCGGGAATTTATGTACACTTGATTGTTCATAATTTAAATTTTGTGTTATTATCACTGCGCTCTAGGTATTCCTTTCTTGGCGTGTTCATCTATAACGATCTGTGAAATTTTAGAGTGTGTCAGTTGATTTACCTTCTATAAATATCCTGCACAGATAAAAATCTTGTAGTAGAAACTACCATTTTACCCGACTACGCCTATCTTTAAAACTATTTTGAAATTTCAGTCAAATTTACTACGTTTATCCTCAAACCTTCAGCGTTTGTGGTATATTTGACAGACCTTATGTTGATACCAACTCTACTATGGTTGATTTCAATCGCTGGCATGGTGAATTCAAACGCATTTATAGTCAAGTGAAAATTGTTGGTATTTGCGCTCAATTTGACCCTCGAAATGGTAGTTTCTACTATGTTTTTTTTACGTGTGGATCATTCTTGTAAGTTTGTAGCGACCAGAGTTGCCACAATATTTTTCGTTCCCATCTTTAATTTTCACCAAAAATTCTTTTTTATCTGTATTTAACAGCAGAAAATCTTGGCAAGAACCTTGCTTCAAACATTCGAATTTAGATGGTCTTATTCAGATTGTAGAAAGTTCGCAATGAACTTTCTAAGCAAGATAAAAGACAGCTTCCCATCTGCTTGTTTGAAACACAGCAGTTTTCTCCAATAAGTTTCCAAGTCATGAGCTTCGATGGCCTGTATCTCATATTTTTCGTAAAAGTACGGATATTGTTTAGAAATTGAATTGAACACCTTCAAAGTGTACAGCTTCTTGGGTTCAACACACGATGCAGTTCCTGTTGACAACTGACTAGAACGATAGCCATTTGGTGGCAGCTCGATGCAGAACGATGCTTCAAATCGAAGATATTTTGTATCATCTGGAATTCCTTGGATCATTTGAGGCTGCATGATAAGTAACTATAAATATCTTGCATCAACTGTTCCAGTGGCAGCTTCTTGCATGTATAGCTTGCACAAAGAACCAAAAAGTGGCAAGTACATTTGATAATTATCAAATGAGAACTGACACGTTTCAGCAGCTTTTTGACGGATTGGTCAGAACCAATCATTACCGATGCTCCATCTGATCGACAGCCAACAAGCCTTTTTTGTAATCGTGCCATCGATCTGGTATTGTTCAACAATTGCACAATATATATTGAAATGGAGTTTTCATAAGGGGACATTGGGTCGCAATCATAAACAATGGCTTCTACCGCAAATTTCTCGAGAATGCTAACTTAATCATAGGGAATTACCACGATGATTGTACAGAAGCGGAGTTTGCTTTAGAATAGAAGTTGTAGTTTACTTGAGTGAGTTTGCATTTTCATGAAATTTGCGGAAGAAGCCATTGTTTACGTTTGCGACATTGACCCATTGGAAAATTCCATGTCGATATATAGGTTTTCGCACGGCAATATAATATTAAAGATAACCAAAAATCACTTTCAAAATATTATGCTTCAAATAACAAAAATAAATATCGAGAACATTCTTCTATTCGGCATGAATGCATGAAGATATTTTTAAATTAGAAGACCAATATTTTTATAGAAATCCATGTAGGAAACTCTGTCGAATTTTGTGGAGAAATCGATTGAGGAACTTTAAAAAAACACTGCTCCAGCGGAATACTTGAAGAAATGTTTAGAGATTTATATCTAAGAATCCTTGCAAACATTCTAGACAAAACTTATAAATAATTCTACAAAACCCCTTGCAGAATATTTAACGTGAAGAATTGAATACACGAAATTATGAAACTTGTGCAAACAAAATTTCCTAAATTTCTTCAATAAATCAGGGTTTTTTTTCCAAGAATTATTTCAGCAATTACCTTATAGTTTTTAGTTCTTTCAGGTGTCTTCCAGGGATTCCTTTACAATCACAAAACTTAATAAGTTCAGGGATTCCACCATAAATGTCATCACAAGAAAGTTTAACAGAACAGCCAATGAACTGCCAGAAAAAACTGCTGAAAGAATCGCTGGAGGAATGGCTACAAACTCCTGAAGAATACCTATAGAAACGCCAGAAGGAATTTCTCAAGCAATGGCTGAGAACTTTTCATAGAATCTTTGGGAAAAGTTTCTTAAAAAAATTATAAAGAAATCATTTGGCAGTACACACACACAAACTGACTTTCAGACTGTCATCTGTTTTCAGACTATCACCTAAATTATTTTCTTTAGCTTCATGGGCCTAAAACAGAAAGCAGAATTTGTAAATAGTTGGGTCCTAAAATGTAGTCATTTTTATATTATAAACAACGCTTATAATATCATTTTATTAAGCTTTGGAACTCAATTCGTTCAAAATTGTTTGCTTAGAGTAATTGTTTTCTATTCGTTATTCTAGTTCATTACTACATGATCCGCGCCTTAACCCGGGAAATTTTTAACATTTGGTCCGAGAAAACCGGGAAAAACCGGGAATTTGAAAATAAAAATTGAGTGGTCACCCTGTAATGTTTATCCCTCGCACGACTTTCCCATTCTCAGAGGAAACAACAATGCTTTGTGTAGCCTCCTTGAAGCCCAGTGAGCAATGCCACTACCTTAAGGTCTGCACAGAGGATCCACTGGTGTTCCGAATATTTGATCTTTTCCAAAAGTGTTTTTATGTTCTCATAAGTTTCCTTCATGTGAGCTGCAAATGCAACTGGCACTGAAGAATACTTATTTCCATTGTGCAGCAACACTGCCTTCAAGCTTTTGCTTGAAGCGTCGACGAAGAGCTTCCAGTCAGTTGCGTGATACTCTAACTGTAGCTCTTCCATTAAACCTTCGATGTTGTTGCAAAAGACAAGATCACCGTCCATCGAAAAATATTTAATGTTATCTGAATGTCTCTTCCTATAAGATGACACCTTTACATCTTTTTCCAGGACATTCCACTGCTGTAGTCTTGAAGCTAGCAGCTGCGCTTTGGTCTTGGGTAGTTGCAAATCTCGAATCAAATCGTTCAGCTCCTCTTGGGTTATAACATGCGGTTCCTCAGACTCCGAAGGTAAAAAATCTGGATCATCCTGAAAGCTTGTCTCAGATTCGCCTGGTTCCGAATCCAACTCATCAGCACGTCCAGCAATATTTGGAGATATTGGAACTGGCATTGCTTCGGAGTGCATTGTTGGCCTTGATGAGTATTCGATTTTATGCTTCAAAGCTTTGGAAAATCCATGAATTTTTGTCAAACAAAAGTAACAATCGCTCATGTGATTGGTTGGATTAGTCCACACCATAGGTTTGGCAAAAGGTAAGCCTTTGTGCGTACCTTTCATCCAACCAAGCAATGTTCGGTAGCATGAGCAACAGGAGTATGTTGGAACCCATGGAAACTCACGATTTGGAAGCTCCTTGTCAAAATACAGCTGATATGCTGTCTCCAACAAAGGTGTAAACCCCATTCTCTGTTCCTTCAATATCACGTCTCCACTAATGCAACAAATTTTTTGCGGATCGTTCAGACAAATTCGCGACATTTTTACAAAAATAAAAAAACGCGTCCGTAACACTCAAATAGCTTGCTTTGAATGAACAAAAAATGATTGTGCAAGGCTGAAGAGAGTCAACATGAGCATTAATTGACGCCAAAGCAAGACAGCAATAATGACACAAATTTTGTGCCGCAAATACGCCAATAGACCTTTTAGACATTTAATCGTCTTTCTTTGTCTAACATGCGGGGATTAATGCACGGTTTGGTTTCCCACAACTTCGTTGACTTCTCACTCGCATTGCTTCGATTCAAATCTTGCAGTAGTGTGCGCAAATTAAACGTCAAAAAGCTCTATAAAATGCCGCATTAAGCTACGTGCTTGAGGATTCTTGTTTTCGTTTTTAACATATCTTTTCCTTATTCTCTCGAGCAATAGTGACTAACACAGAGTTTTTTGTCTCTGTCTATTCTTTTGTTTTTTGAGTGTTTGCGTGTTTTAATGCTGTCTTGCTCACTCCTATCCCAACTTAAAAATACGGCACTGCTGAATAGAGTATTTAATGAGGCGTTTCTGAAGGGCTCTGTGCAGCTGACTTTTGAATTAGTGAATGAACTTTGAAGGTCTTCAGTTCCAAAGCTGCTGTAAGTAATGTGATAAAGAAAGGAGGGGGTTAAAAATCTGTATTTTTGAGCGACGTAATTAATGAACGGGTCTTGATTTTCATGAAAACTCGTAATTTTGTGAATGTAAACCCGGTTTTTACATCAACCTTACGTGTTATGAAAAATCTGTGTTCACGAATGAATTCAGGGAGGTCCATTCCATAAAATCCAAGTCCAACTTGCAAAGGGCAGAGCCAATATTCTAGTTGTTGCTTAGGTAGATCATATTACTACGGAAGTACGTGTTTTTGTGAGTTTAAATCACATTTTTCTCAAAAACTCGACGTGTTACAGCATTTCTGAGCCCATATTTGGATTCAGCGTAGCAAAATCTATAAAATCCAACCAGAAATGTCGACGGGAGCGAAAAAAGTTCCGATTTTGCCGACTAGTGTAATCTATCATGTAACATACATTTGAAAATGGCTGTTACAACAAAATTTCCTTTTAATAAAACGTTCAGAACAGCTGAGTTTACGAATTTTGTGCTTTTTTATTAAAAGTGAATACGTAGAGTCTATTTTTGGTAAAGTTATATTAGAAAATATGCTATTTCACAAAATTCAAAAAAATCCATAAAATTTAAAAACACAAATTTTTAAAATTAAAAAATGTGACCGTCTCAAACACTGCACCAAATTTTAGGATATAACTTCAAATTTTTTCAATTTTTTTTTTTCGGGGCCTCCGAAAAAAAAAACAATGTTTTACGATTTTTAGCATGAATTTCCATTTTTTAGTTTCAGAGTATATTTTTCTTGAAGAACACCTAATTACCTATAACTTCTTCTCAGCGACATTTTGATCAGAATAATTGTTTACATGTTATGATGTTTTAGAAAAATTAAATTCATATTTCACATAAACCCTTATAGAAAACAAGCTGACCCAACGGACTTCGTTCCGTCTAACATTAATTTATCGCTTGCAATATCTTTAAAATCGATTCACACAATAAATCGGTATTCTATATTAACATAGCTTTTTTTTTTAATTGCAGGAATGTACTCCATTGTTTTAGTCAATCTGAAAGGGACAGTCAATTTTCATACTGGAGAATTTGGATATTTTCAATTTTGGCTTCTAAAAGTATGACAATCGGCAGTCATTTCATATTATTGATGATCTGTTATCAATTGGCCACTTTAATTTGTGTATTATGTTAGAATACTGAAGTCGGTTTTTTGGAAGTTCCAACTCATGAAAAATTGTTTATTTTTGTATGATGTCTTGTCAGACCGACATGAGTTGATTACAGTGCTGTAAGAAATCATAATGAAACTATCCAAAACAACAATGTTTTGTGCATTTTCAATGCGACAACTTAGCACTGGCATCTGAATTGAAGATGTTCTATTAACTGATTGTTGTAAATTGGGTAATTCTTGAAGTTTGCTCAGTTTGAAAGTGAAGAAATTTGAATTTATTATGTTGAAAATAATTTATTTGTAGCTACAAAACAAAATTTGATATTTTAGAATGGAAAAATGCCTTTTATTATTTTCCGATTTTCCGACTTTTCCTTCGAAATTTCCCAACTTTTGAGTTTCTCTGAAACTTTTTTGGACAAAAGGGAACCGAAGATACCGTCAAGATTGGTTCAGCCGTTCGTTTTAGCGTCACTAACAAACAAACATTCATCTATACAGAGAGAGAGAGAGAGAAGATGTTATCTTGGGTAGAAACTTACATATGGACAAAATTTCATTGAAACCGGAAACTGTCGAGACAAAATCTATATTTTTTAAGCGTTTCTGGCTGGGAATGCTCCAAAGGGGACTACTTTATTAAAACAACCGCTGTCAAAAAATGCTTCAAGCCTGCCGCTTGAATATATATATGACACCTACGCATGCTAAGTGGACAGCATTTTACAATATTCAAATTCATGCTTTGTAATTGAAATCGAAGGCGCTCTCATAAAGTAACTGTGGAAGTTCATCTAGAATACTAAGCTGAAGGCAGGCAAAGCGCTCACCGCAGAAGTGTAAGAGTAGTTAATAGCCTAGAACAGCATCAAATTTTCGGACCGAAAAACCACACGACTAAAATCACCTGGAAGAAATCTAATTTATACTGATCAAGCTACTGGAATTAGTTCCTGTTAACCTCATGGACAACATTAACAGGGATAAATTTAATAAACCGAGTGTCATTATGTGTGTCACTTCCCTGCGAATCTCCCTCCCCCTATAAATTATCAATATATTCTAGGTTTATTACCACTCTGGCCATACTTCTACGATGTGAAATAATGCACCTGACTTCTGGCAGTGACTTCATGCTTCCATTTGGAACTGTCTCGTCACACACTTGTGTCGTTGCCCATGTCAAAATTACGTAACCTCTGTAAAATTGGAATAAATCAAAGCACATATTAGCGTCTCGTTACAATTGCTAGAGAGAAACCCAATTAGGGCGTGAAGAAATTATGACAGTTTTATTAAAAAGAAAACTGGCACTTCTCTGACAAATTGGTTTATAATTTAGGAGGGGTGATATTTCGACGCGGGACAATCGCATAGGGGAGGGTAAACTGTTTAGGTAGATGCACTCGAGCACATGTTCATAATGCGGATAATTCCTGCTGAGAGGGCGGTGTCCGAACAGGAAATTAGCAGTTTACCGAACATACGGTTCATAAGGATAATCTACCCGGTAAGCTGTTTGGCTTGGAAGAGTTACTTTTGATTCGAACGGAAGACTTTGATAAGTGTTGTTGAAATAACACCAAACGAGAAGTCAATTTTGAGAGGGATGTATCCCTTACGAATTCAACCGGAAAATTGGCGTGTGAAACTTATCACTCGCTTAACAAAAAGATTCGTGACAGCCTTGTGTCTAATTAATTTGTTAAGAGTCGATTTGGAAATCATCTCGAAGGCGTTTTCAAAATCAGAATATGTTATTTTAAACATAGGCATTTAACTTCTTCTTCAAATCTGATGAAAATTGAGTTTGCATAGTTCTAAACACGGGTTTGGTTGTGGTGTTTTAAAACGATATCGGGGCAGAATGTTCACTTTTGTCAGTCAATCTTGCGTGGTGTTTTAATTTTTTTTTTATCAAGTTCGGTTATTTGAGAGGCTCAATCGCGTTAGCTCTTCAGAGCCGATATTTCATTGTTTTTGGATAACATGACTTAATACACAAAATCCTTATTCTAAATGGAGCCGGTGGCGTTCCTGGGCAACCGGTGCAATCCTGCGGTGGACTTTTTGCTTCTCCGAGATTCTCGGTCGTTCTTCTAAAGTCTCAACGCCTTTCTTAAAGCTTCAACAGCATTCCTGCTGCCTGTATACTCAGCGTGTCCACACAATCTTAATATAAAAAATCCCGCATTTTTCCCGAATTTTTCCCGCATTTTGCCTTATTTTCCCGGCTGTTAAAATGAGTTAATATAAATTACTCGTAGCTGAATCTCTGAGCTTCCAAACTTGTTCCAGTTTGATTTACCATCAGATACTTTCCATTTATTTAAAATACGCCTTTTTGTGCGACAGGATGAACCAATTCACAACAAATGTTGTCAAATATGGTAGCTCCTTCTTGGTTCTAGCCAAAATTTGTCCAAACCATTTTCTTTTCTCTGGAATCCGGCAAACAACGTCAGACGGCATTGAGCACAGCTGCCCAAATTCTTCTTTCACCATGTGTTAACACCCTTAGAGCATCTCCAGGAGTGTATGGTCGTTACAAAATAGAACTGGATTTATAACAAAGGCAACTTCAACAAGGCGTTCTAGTTGAATAATTTCGAACAGTTTCATGCTAAAGTTTAGAACTGGAATACTATGTTGTTCTATTTTTGTTCAAATTTGAAACGCGTTCCATCCAAGTTATATTTTTTCAGTCATTGTGTTAGTGTCTATGGAAACAAGTTGAACGTCAAACGTGGTGCGTAAAATCTGTTCAACGCCTGAACAAAAGCGGTGCGTCGTCCACGGACAAACATAATATGGCACTGGAACTGTTTAAGGCGGACCACAAAGAGGATTTTAAATTCTTCCAGTGTTATGAGGTGCTGAAGCAGTGTCCGAAATTTATGAACGTCGAGTTTGGTGATCGCATGTAATATTCTCCACATATTTCTACAATTGTGTGGCAGAATTCCTTTAGCACTTCGTTTGCAGTTAATGAATAATAAATATAATCATCAGTGGCATCTGAAGCATTTCTGCATACCGCTCAATCCCGGTTTTCCAGCAACATTACATTTTAAACGGAAGTAATCATTACGTGCAGTAACTCCTTCTAGCACGCGCAAAAACGTGGCATTTGGCATCCGGAATCTTCGTTCGAACAAATGATCGGGATAAATAGATGTCGGTGAAATTTGGTGCCCCAACTCAAAGTTCCGTGTAATATTACGCCGGCCTGGTAATGAGCCTTGCCGCTTCTTGGTCTCTTCGCTATTTTCTATGGGACGGAAAGAAAATCTCGAATTACACACTAAAAAAACATGAATATTACAGGAACCATAATTTTAAAATATAACACAAATCAGAGTGACACAATAGTTTAATTCTGTAATTTTATGTTGCTCTTAATGTACTCAAACTCATTATTGAAAATCGTAAAATCATATGCATTAGCTAACCTAATATCGCATGTTATAAAAAAAATATGGCTAATTCCAATAAAAATATAATCGGTTTCATTTTTTCCAATGCTTTTTCATTTAAAATTACGAGATCATTCGTGTAGACTAAGCTGAACATACCCATTCCACCAAGTGGATGCGCAGTAGTTTAAACTTGACAGTCTTCGGCAAGCGTCGATTTTTTCTAGAGCGGTTGGTGAATTACGGTAAATATTCATTAAAATGATTATTATCTGCAAAGTATGTGGCATTAAATGCGAAAATAATAAATGTTTGATTAAGCATATACGAGTGCATAAAAATTTGCCAGCGTTAGAGTGTCCAGAAACAAAGTGTTGCGTGGTTTTCAAATCGTTGACGGCGTTGAGAAAACACTTCAACCAGCGCCATATTGAAAAATTCTGTTCCCGTGTGCTGTGTCCCGTATATGGCTGTACCGCCGATTCTTCTAACTTTAAGATTATTACAAAACATGTGCAACGGCACATAGAAGCAGGTGTACCAGTATTTTGTCCTTTAAAGTGTCGAACACGGAAACCATTTTCAACAGTGAACAGCTTGCGGTTACACAACCTATATTGTCATCGTGCAAAACGGGACGTGTTGATAAGTGTTGATAACTCAGATGTGATTGAAGAAGAAGAATTTAATTTACACGATGATCGAGAAGAAAAGATGTGCTTCCAAGAAATCTCACCACCTGATGAAGGCTACGCTTCTATAGAAGCACTGTTTGGCAGCCTTTTCATCAAGCTCATCTCTCAAAAGCATATTCCGGATGCAGCAGTGCAGGAGATAGTTCTGACATTGCAAGAAGTAGCAATTGCACAGAAAAAGTGTTTAGAAATAAGGTTTAAGCAAGTTGCCCAAGAGTTGAATTTGACCTCCGAACAAGAAGCTAAAATAGTGCGCACAATTGCTTGTGAAAATATCTTAGATCGACTATTTGGTTCCCAAGGAAAATTTCGTTCAGCTCACATGCGTAAAAAGTTTTTTCGCGAAAATTTTTCATACGTTTCCCCAGTGCAAATATCACTACAAAAAAATAACGACCATAGAGAATGTTTCTATTATTATGTCCCAATTTTAGAAACATTTACGGCTCTGTTGAACGATACAAGTGTTTATAGGGCCATTTTCCGCAGCAAATCTGAAAAGTCAGGATTTTTATCAGATTACCGAGATGGGCTGAAGTTTAAGAACAGTGGTTTCTTTAGTGACAAAACTCTCAATATTTTCTTATACCAAGACGCGGCGGAACTTGTAGTTAATTCTATTGGAAACGCTACTGGCCGTCATAAGGTATTGTGTGTTTATGCTGTCATAGGAAATTTGGATCCTCATCTACGATGCTTAACTGAAAATGTTCAGTTGGTTTTGATCTGCAAAACGAAAGACTTTGCACATTGTGGATCAACTGCTGTATTTAGGCGACTTGTTGAAGATCTCAAGGTTCTAGAAGAAGAAGGAATAAAAGTCCACGGTGGTGGAATAGAGGAGCGAATATACGGTTCTATTTTCACCACTATGAATGACAATCTTGGTGCTCACCAATTAGCGGGATTAACTGAGAACTTCTCTAAAAGTTCGTTTTTTTGCCGTACTTGTTACATAGATTACCAAACTTTTCAAAAAGATTTCACAACAATCACTGAAGGAAGAACCTCGAAATCGGCATTTAATGATATTGCAGTGATTACTGATGATCCGGCGAAAATTCCTTATAGAGGGTGTCACGTCACCCCCCTGCTACAACTCAACTGTGGCCGAAAAGGCCTGTGGTCCCCACAGTGGTCAATCGACGTTGTAACCAACACAATGACCAACGAACCGGTCGTTGAAAATAATTGAAAGAGACAAAGGCAATGTATGACCATCCAACAAACCAGAACAAAGAGCGTGTTGATGAGCATCTAGCACACGATTTCTATCCTAAATTGAAATATTATCGGTTAATCTCTAAATTCCCTACTTATATTAGGCCTTAAATTACTTAAAGTAAACGGTTATTAATTTAGTGCTTCGAAGTGTATGAATTTGAATATTATCTACATTAAATTAGTGACTTAGAAATCTACAGAGGTATGGAAATATTACGATAGAATTTTCCTAAATGAATTAATAACCTAAATTTCTTAAACCTAGATTGATAGACTCCGATCTGATACGGAGACGAAAACACTAATTAGATACATTAAGTAAACCGAAAAGTAAGTTATAATGTTACCTACATCCTAAAACTCGCAAATTTATATACCTATAACTACAGTACGGAAAGTGCGATAGATTGGCCCGTGAAGTTGAGATAAGATCCCTTTCCTAGAGGTTCACCAAAATATGTAGGTTTCACAAAGTTATTATGTATATCATGCTAATAAATCTCCTTTTTAGCTTTAAGCTTACCATTGAAATAGATTGGTTTGCTAAACAAGATTTGACGAATTCCCCCACAACATCCTTAAAGATATTTTGTACGTGGGTAGTTAGCATGGAAGGACATCACGACCGATCGGGATTTACTTGCAAGTCATGCGATCGTCCGGATCCATCGAGGGCTCATATGGTAGCCTGCGATCAGTGTCGAAAGTGGGAACACTTTGACTGTGCCGGCCTGAACGAAACTGCACAGAGCCGTCCATTTGTCTGCAACCTGTGCCGGCGAGAGAACGCAGAAGGTTCCACGATTGCTACGCGGTTACGACTGCGCACAAAACGCACACCATCGGAGTGCAAGCCTGCATCGAATACAGGGAACAAAGTTCCGTCAATCCGAAGTACGGCCAGCCGGTCGTCAGTTGTAAAAGCGCAGTTGGAACTCGTCGAGGAGGAGGCTAAGATGAAGCAAAAGGAGCTCGAAGAAGAAGAAGCTATCAAGAAGCTAGAACACGAAGAAGCACAACGGCAGTTGGAAGAAAAGAAGAGGCAATTGGAGGAGCAGAAGAAGCTGATGGACGAGGAATCAATTCTTCGACAGCGAAGGCTAGAAGCGAATAAGGTGCGCCTAATGAAGCAGCAGACGATTCGCAGAGAGTCGTTGGAGAAACGAAATGAAATTGTTTTGCAGATTTCCGAACGTGGCAGCGTGGTTGGATCTATAACGAGTTCTCGAGAGAGGGTGTCGCACTGGTTGACAGACCACACACCCGATGGGATGACCAACGGGGAAACATTGGGGAGACATAATCATCCTCAATCTGACTTGGTTCCCGTGGCCCCAGATATAGGTGCGTCAACAGCCGTCGAACCACCGACAAGTGGAGAAAAAATATCCGTACCATTTAACTTTCGGCCACAGGCGCGAATTGCAGACACTGTTCACGGTTTGCCTCCAGCTTCATCGGCTATTTGGCCAAAAATGCATGCCACCGTTGAATTTGGTCACCCTCAGTACAGCCGAAGAGCTGAAATTCAGGGCGTTAGAGCAGCTGCAGTCCGTGAACCGTTCCAACAATTTGTAGCTTCTTCAAGGCCGTTTCAAGCGTATCCCGCAACAGCATATACCTGTCCACCGACCAATCAACATTCCCATGCTCTTGGTGGAGATGGAAGAGCTGCTGCTGGAGTGACAAATCAGCAAGGGCCATCATGGAGTACTCCTATTCGGTACAGTACCATACCGAAATCCCACACAGCAGCTAGGCATGCAGTAGAGCCACATTTCATTCATAGTGACTCTTTTCCGAACGAAACGCACCGTTTCAATGAACCAGATCGAGAACAAACGCCGTATCGCCCAAATACAACGCAAACCGTCAATCTATCAGCACCGAACGAGCAACCAGGGATTCTTAGCTCGCAACAAATAGCTGCAAGGCAAGTCGTCGGTAAAGATCTACCACACTTCAATGGAAACCCCGCTGATTGGCCGATGTTTATCAGCAGTTTTGAGCAATCGACGGTTACATGCGGATACTCGAATGCCGAAAATCTCGTTCGTTTACAAAGGTGCCTAGCCGGCCACGCAAGAGAAGCAGTACGCAGCAGACTACTACTTCCGGCCAACGTACCACAAGTGATCAACACGCTTCGCACACTTTACGGACGCCCCGAGCTGTTGATTCGATCGCTCCACGAGAAGATTCGACGAACTCCAGGACCCAGGCACGATCGACCTGAATCGATTCTGGAATTCGGATTGGCGGTTCAGAATTTCGTCGACCACCTTCAGGCAGCAGATCAAGTTGAGCATCTGGCCAATCCAATGCTGATGCAGGAACTGGTCGAGAAATTGCCAGGGCCCATGAGGATGGATTGGGCCGTTTTCAAAAATCTGCAACCACGAGTTACCGTTTTAACGTTCGGCGAGTTCATGGCCAAGCTGGTTTGCGCAGCAAGCGAAGTGAGTTTCGAACTTCCAGCACTCCAAAAGGGGTCACACAATGAGAACCAGCAGCGACCCAGAGAAAAAGCGAGAATCCAAGCACACTCAACCGATGATACTTTGCCTCCTAAGTTAACAGCAACAAGGATCACGCAAAAACTTTCCAAAGCATGTAGAGTTTGTGAGCGCGAGGGTCACCGAGTCGTCGAATGCTTCAAGTTCAAGCAGCTTAACCTCGAGGAACGGTTGAAACTAGTGCAGGACAAGGGTCTCTGTCGAACTTGCCTGAACAATCACGGTAAATGGCCGTGTAAGTCGTGGCAGGGATGTGGAATCGAAGGATGTCGACTCAAACATCACACTCTTCTCCATGCATCATCTGCTCCCGGAACATCGACGCACTCTGTGAATGTGTCATCGAATCAAATCCCTGTGAACGACGGCCAAATGCTATTTCGAGTATTGCCAGTCGTATTATACGGAAATGGCAAGAGTCTAACCGTTTTTGCATTCATCGATGAAGGTTCACAGATCACTTTGCTGGAAGAGAAAACGGCAAAGGAACTTGGGGTTTCTGGCCCTAAGAAACCGCTAACCCTGCAGTGGACGGGAAACGTGAAGAGAAATGAACTGCGCTCGCAGGAGATCAGCCTGGAAATAGCGGGCAAACATAGTGACGCTCGCTTCAAACTACGCCAGGCGCGAACAGTTAGCTGTCTTGTTCTGCCTACCCAGCGACTGAACTACAGGGGGTTGACTGCACGCTTCCCGCATCTCAAAGGGCTTCCCATAGACGATTATGACCTAGTGCAGCCAAAGTTATTGATCGGCCTAGACAACCTTCGGCTTGGAGTACCATTGAAACTACGGGAGGGAGGACCATTCGACCCTATAGCCGCAAAATGCCGACTAGGATGGAGTATTTATGGTAACGCTTCAACGAAAACCCAACCGAGAGCAATCGTTAATTTCCACACCGCTGCAGCTTCGAGTTCGGACGTACTTCTGAACGAGCAGCTTCGAGATTTTTCACGTTAGACAACGGTGGAGTCGCCAATACCAACGTCAAGCTCGAGTCGGATGAGGATAAAAGAGCGAGAAAACAATTGGAAGACACAACACGGCGTTCGCCAACCGGATTTGAAACCGGTCTTCTCTGGAAAGTAGAAGATCCGGAATTTCCGGATACATTTCCCATGGCAGTCCGGCGGATGAAGGCACTCGAAAGGAAGTTGCATGGAGATCCGGCATTGATGCAGCGGGTGAGTGAACAAGTATGTGATTTCGAACGGAAGGGTTACGTGCGCAAAGTCAGCGTAGCAGAAGTAGCTGGTACTGATCGAAAGAAAACTTGGTTTCTGCCCTTAGGGGTTGTCATCAACCATAAGAAGCCAGGAAAAATTCGGCTAATATGGGATGCTGCCGCTAAAGTGGGTGGAGTGTCATTCAATTCTCATCTTCTTAAAGGTCCTGACCTTCTCACACCTTTGCCCAGAGTGCTTAGCGGCTTTCGTTTGTTTCCGGTAGCTGTTTCCGGAGATATCAGGGAGATGTTTCTCCAAATCAAACTGCCAGCAAAGGATAGGAACGCTCAGATGTTCGTTTTCCGTCACAATCCCGATGATCCTGTTCAGGTCTATGCCATTGAGGTTACGATGTTCGGTTCAACCTGCTCGCCGTCTTCTGCCCAGTTTGTGAAGAATGCAAATGCTGAGCAGTTTGCAGAACACTATCCCCGCGCAGCAGCCGCCATCAAGGAGCATCACTACGTCGACGACTACCTGGACAGCTTCAAGACAATCGACGAAGCAGTACAGGTAGTGAAAGACGTGAAATTCGTCCACTCCAAAGGCGGGTTCGAAATTCGCAATTTTCTGTCGAACGAAGATGAAGTTCTGAAGCGAACTGGGGAGATCGAACCAGATTCTGCAAAAGACTTCGCTCTTGTGCGTGCGGAGACCACAGAATCAGTTCTGGGAATGAAATGGATTCCAGCGAGTGACGTCTTCACATACACCTTTTCGATGCGCGATGACTTAAAATCAATTCTCGACGATAACCACATCCCAACAAAGCGGGAAATTCTTAAGGTGATTATGAGCCTCTTTGACCCTCTGGGATTCGTGGCATTTTTTCTAGTCCACGGGAAAGTGCTGATGCAAGATGTTTGGGCTTCGGCGATCGACTGGGATGAGAAAATAAGTGAACAACTCCATCGTCGTTGGCAACAATGGATTGATCTTTTTGCGAAATTGGATACTTTACGGATTCCCCGCTGCTACTTTCGTGCTCCGTTTCCTAAAAACTTTGATAAGTTAGAGCTTCATGTCTTAGTCGACGCCAGTGACGCAGCCTACGCTTGCGTGGCATACTACCGCCTTGAAACTGAACACGGTATCCAAGTAGCACTAATTTGTGCTAAAACCAAAGTGGCACCGCTGAAAGTATTATCAATCCCTCGCCTTGAATTGAAAGCAGCAGTCTTGGGAGTCCGGATCCTAGAGTCTATTGAAGGGTACCACACTTACCCTATCAGTCGTCGCGTTCTATGGAGCGATTCCAGTACCGTGTTGGCCTGGATTCGATCAGAACATCGCAGGTACAATAAGTTTGTCGCAGTCCGTATCGGCGAGATTCTAACAGTCAGCGATGCTCGGGAATGGAGATGGGTACCCTCCGGACTAAATACGGCTGATCTCGCCACCAAGTGGAAAAGCGGTCCAGATTTGTCGCCGGATAATCCATGGTTTCGTGGGCCATCGTTCCTTTACCAGTCGGAAGAACTCTGGCCTCATCAAAGTCAATCCACAACTACGTGTGAAGAACTTCGACCAAACCATATGCATACTACAATTCCATCGCTGATTGACGTTTCCCGGTTCAGCCAGTGGTCCCGCTTGCAGAGAACGGCAGCGTTTGTGCTTCGGTTCATCGACAACTTGCGACGCAGACGTGTCGGATCAACACTACGACTGGGTGCTCTGTGTCAGGGAGAATTTAAACAAGCCGAAATAACACTCTGGAAAATTGCACAGGCCGATGCTTTCCCCGATGAAATAGCCATTCTGTCTGAAACGAAAGGGTCACCTGATGCGCGTCATCGACGCGTCGCGAAATCAAGCCCGATCTACAAAAACTGGCCTTTCCTTGACGAAAATGGTGTGCTTCGGCTGCGTGGAAGGATCGGTGCCGCAACCTTTGCAACCACCGAAGCTAAGTACCCCGCGATCCTTCCTAGACAACATCTCATTACGTTCCTCATTACAGACTGGTACCATCGCCGTTTCCGCCACGCCAACCGAGAAACCATCACCAACGAAATGCGACAACGCTTCGAAATCTCCAAGCTACGCTCACTGGTCGGGAAGGTGACCAGAAATTGTATGATGTGTCGAGTAAAGAAAGCCCTACCAAGTCCTCCTGCGATGGCACCGCTTCCCGCAGCCCGGTTGCAACCGTTCGTCCGACCATTCACCTTCGTCGGGGTGGACTATTTTGGACCAATACTGGTTAAAGTGGGGAGAAGCCACGTCAAGAGATGGGTAGCCTTGTTTACCTGTCTCACAGTTCGCGCAGTACATTTGGAAGTGGTCCACAGCTTGACTACCGAGTCCTGCATTATGGCAGTTCGACGCTTCGTCGCACGACGTGGATCTCCGGCCGAATTCCATTCGGACAACGGGACATGCTTCCAAGGTGCATGCAAAGAGTTGCAAAGGCAAGAGCTGGAAAATCGGAATAACGCGCTAGCTACCACTTTCACAACGGCTCAAACTCGGTGGCGCTTCATTCCACCGGCCACTCCGCATATGGGAGGGGCATGGGAGCGTCTCGTTCGTTCGGTCAAGGTTGCAACAGGGTCCATAGCAGATGCCCCCCGAAAACCAGACGACGAAGTACTAGAGACGGTCCTGCTCGAAGCAGAGGCCTTGATAAACGCCCGTCCACTCACATACATTCCGCTTCAGTCGGCGGACGAGGAAGCGCTCACCCCTAACCATTTTCTTCTGGGGTCTTCAAACGGTGACAAATTCGCGCCAACGGAGCCGGTAAATTCGCCAGCTGTTCTAAGAAGTAGCTGGAAACTTGCGCAAGACATCACACAACGATTCTGGGCGAGATGGGTGAAAGAGTATCTCCCGGTAATCACCCGGAGATCGAAGTGGTTCGAAGAAGTCCGGGATATAACGGTAGGAGATTTGGTGTTGGTCGTGGGGGGAACGGCGAAGGACCAGTGGACTCGAGGACGAGTGGAGGCAGTGATTCCTGGAACTGACGGAAGAGTACGTCAGGCCTGGATCCGGACGGCATCCGGAGTTCATCGGCGGCCAGCAGTGAAGTTGGCAGTCCTCGACGTGCTGGAGAAAGGTGAACCCAAACAGGAAAAGTTGGCGGAACAGTGTGCAGCTAGGGTTCACGGGGAGGCGGATGTCACGTCACCCCCCTGCTACAACTCAACTGTGGCCGAAAAGGCCTGTGGTCCCCACAGTGGTCAATCGACGTTGTAACCAACACAATGACCAACGAACCGGTCGTTGAAAATAATTGAAAGAGACAAAGGCAATGTATGACCATCCAACAAACCAGAACAAAGAGCGTGTTGATGAGCATCTAGCATACGATTTCTATCCTAAATTGAAATATTATCGGTTAATCTCTAAATTCCCTACTTATATTAGGCCTTAAATTACTTAAAGTAAACGGTTATTAATTTAGTGCTTCGAAGTGTATGAATTTGAATATTATCTACATTAAATTAGTGACTTAGAAATCTACAGAGGTATGGAAATATTACGATATAATTTTCCTAAATGAATTAATAACCTAAATTTCTTAAACCTAGATTGATAGACTCCGATCTGATACGGAGACGAAAACACGAATTAGATACATTAAGTAAACCGAAAAGTAAGTTATAATGTTACCTACATCCTAAAACTCGCAAATTTATATACCTATAACTACAGTACGGAAAGTGCGATAGATTGGCCCGTGAAGTTGAGATAAGATCCCTTTCCTAGAGGTTCACCAAAATATGTAGGTTTCACAAAGTTATTATGTATATCATGCTAATAAATCTCCTTTTTAGCTTTAAGCTTACCATTGAAATAGATTGGTTTGCTAAACAAGATTTGACGAATTCCCCCACAACAGAGGGGTAAAAACACAATGTATTTTCAATGAACTGAAACATTTCGAAAATGTGTTCGAATTTGGTGCTCCTCCTGTATTGCTCGCTGATCTTTTCGAAGGCTGGGTCAACGCAGATTTATTTCTCATACGAAAAATCGTTAAAGAAAAATTTGTTTTCTATCCAGCTTTCATCAGGCCAGAATCAATAACATCTCTCATCTTCAAAACTCAAAACAAAAATAACAATTGATTTTACTAGAAAAGCTAGGAACATTAAAGCTAAGGCTTGTGACATATGGCACCTCATGCAGTCTGCCACTAATTTTCATAAGCAAACCATTCGATTTTCCAATCGATTCTATTCGTACTAATGATGATCAAGCAAATTACTGATATCGTGACGTCACCAATTGTTAGCTTCGAACAAATCGAGCTTTTATCTTCCCTTATCACTGAATATTTGAAATAGAGAACTTTGCTAATTGATATTCGCTTCTAAGACCTAAGCATCATTTTATGCTACATTATCCTCGTTCAATTACTTGGTTAGGTCCTCTTATGTCGTATTGTACCCTGTTTTGCGAGCGAAAGCACTGTTTTTTTAAAAGAGCTGTACGCAGCACGTTGAATTTCAAAAATGTTTTGAAATTTTGCACAGAGCATCACCAATACTACCAGGGTTTGCTTAATACAACAAATATTCGCTTTGAGAAAGAGTTTTTGGTTGAGAAGTATGTGGATAGTGTTCAGGACTTATCCCCGCACTTAAATATAAGCTGATACAGCAAAAATTGCATGATGAAGATATTATTTGTGCTGAAATTGCTTCATACTGTGGACATACATATAGAGCAAATGATTTCTTATTTCTAAGCCACGATGAATTCGGCGAAGTCTTCCATGTTCTCAAAATTGACATTCTTATATTCAATAAAGCAAAGAGAAACATAATAATATTGGGAGAAGTGCATTCAGTTTTGAATATACACGAACAAGGATTGATGGTAATTGAAGACAAACCGTTAAGATCGGATATTCAGCAACTCGAAAGATTGATTGATACAACACCGATGATTGCTTACCACGAAAAAGGTAAACAATACTTGTTTATCAAGCACGCATTACCCCTTTTACAGTAAAACAACGTTCAGAACTTAAGAAAAAAATCAAGATGGATACTGCTACGGTATTCAAAATATGCGACTCGACACGCCAAATCCGGATTGCTATACCAGCTATGAGCAGCATGCGAAGCTTACTTCATCAAGGTAAATATAAATTATGCTTTTAATGCACATGTTGATATGCTTCTATTTACTGTTTCAGCCTCAATTACCCTAAAAAGACAATTTACAAATATCGTAACAGAATCGGACGGTTGCCTCATCACTAATGATTTGGTGTTGAATGCATTCAAGGGTGACTTACTGATGGTGTTAGAGCAAGAAGAAATTTGGAGCCATGTAGAAATGCTTTACCCACCTTTTGACGAGGACAACGGTGCAGATTCATGTGGTGAGTGTTCTTTCAAGTCGTATAACATTCAAAGTTTTATTATATCGAAGCACTTTTTAACACTACTACTATCAATCAACGACGACGTTTCGTATTCATGAATCAAGATTCAGCCTATTCAGCCATGAATCAAGATTCAGCCTATATATTCATCGTTATCCAATTCGTGATTATAACCAGTAGTGAGCGTATCATAAAGAACTCCTAACCTCCTAACCTGTAGTCGTCCACATTGTATCCAGTTTCGTTAGAGCTGTTTTTTTTAATAGGAAAATGGTATTACGAAACTTTTAATTTTGCTCCAGTGGGCACAAGCGGATTTCAATTAATCACCCATTATCTTCACGGTAAGCTTCCTTTACCCATTAATGGGTACGATTTATTATTATTGTTATTCCTCCTGTGGAAATTTTAACGCATTTTACCGTAAAACGGCGTCTACCCATTTAAATGGGTAGGCGCCGTTTTTCAGTAAAATGCGTAAAAAAGCCACATGAGGAATAACAATAATAATAAATCGTACCCATTAATGGGTAAAGGAAGCTTACCGTGTTGTTTACGTTGATACTGCAGTGCCATAACTCGCATATAAATATCTTATTTGCTACGATTTCCAATTAGAAAATTCTTAATGTTAGTGCTGGTTCCGAAGAACTGAAATAGACCTTTTTACCGTACTTTCCTCAACAAGATACCAAGCTACTGTTATTGGAAGTGGAACGTTTTCCGTACTATACTGTCTAATGTTTATTATTTTAATTTTGTTGAATTTGAGACTGACCTAAACAAAATAAGACATTAACAAAATAAACGACTAATGCGTAGAACTCAAATATGAGCAACGTTTACCCGAACTCGGTTATTGTCAAGATAATAAAAATCTCGCATCATATTTGAAAAGAACCTATTTTTGTTCGCCGATTTACTTTTTCAGCCTTATCATCTGTGAACAGATTTGTGAAATGTGCATGGTTCAGTTCATTTTTTTCTGGAAAATCTTGAAATAACAAGACAACAAACAAAAATATCTCTAACATTGGGAAAATTCAAACTAATTTCAAATTAATGAAACGCTTGAAACAAGGTGAGATTTAGCTTACTATGAATACTATATCATCGACATTATTCATACATCATCATTCTTATATCCAACAAAATTACGGAACATAAATTTCGTATTGCAGGTATCGAATCACTTTAACCAAGCCCAAACAAGAACAAACAAAAGAAAATGTCATTTTTACCTTAGTTGAATTAATAATTCATAGATTTTTAAACAACCCGCCATATAAAAACAGTCCAACCAGATATTATGAAATTGAGAAGATAGTTGTGAAAAAAGACCATACTCATTCTGAAAACTGTATCTTCACATATTCAAAATAATAGTCACCATTATTGATTTTGGTTACAAAAACATTAGCAAATGATTCTGTAATTGAAGTTTATGTCTAGCAGAGTTTTTATTTCAGCAATATAAGTAAACTCATTCTATTAAATGCCTGTAGGTTCAAAAACACTAAGTTTTGCAAAATCATCGAAGTTTTCTCATATATTTTTTTTTTCAATACAGTTTCTATACTCGAGAAACTGTTTCTAATATGTTAAGACAATCTAGGAAAAATAACATACGTGAGAGATTCTGGTAAGCTGAAATATATATATATATATATATATATATATATATATATATATATATATATATATATATATATATATATATATATATATATATATATATATATATATATATATATATATAAATATATATATATATAATATATATATATATATATATATATATATATATATATATATATATAATATTAATATGTATATAAATAATATATGATATATTATATAATATATACTTATATATTAATATGATATATGATATAACTCTACTACATATGATATATATTATATTGATATATACTAAAACACTAATATATGTCATATGACTTCATATCCTTGAATTATTGAGTTAGCGAACTCATGTTTTTGTAGAACAAACATTTGAATCGACGTTTTTTAGACGAATAAAAGCTCTACTTGCTTAAACTAAGACCACCATCGGGTAAAAAAAGCTTCTGCTAGCCAACTGTGGTCTTTATTTTTCAAATTGCGCTTTTACTCGCTAAAACACGTCAATTCAAATGTTTGCACAAACATATTCTAGTTTCATTTAACCGGAGTTGCACGTTGAATTGGGCACAGACATCATATTAGTTTGGTTTAACTACCTACGGTGGTTAAAACAAACTAAAATTTTGAGTTATTGTTTCGGGAATTAAGTAGTTCAGTTCAACTGATATATCATACTGATATATCAACGGTTGAATTAACCATTATGTTGGTTGTTTCATTATGACAGCTACGAAAATAAACAGATTCGTTGGTTGATTCTACCAACGCTTATGGTTTGTTTCAAACAAATTTTAGTATGGTTCAAACTGCATTGCTGTTTGAAACAAACAAATGAAAACGGTTGAAACAGAAACACTTCCGTTAACATTCACCCACATTTCTACTGTAATTTCAAGAATATTTATTTGAATAAAATGCTAATTAAAGACATTAGGAAAGTGCACATTTTCAATAGACTTCTCTCCGTCTAAGAGAAATTTACAAATGTTAATGCAAGCCTTTCTATTCTTACTATTTTAAAGTTATTTTCAAATTAAAATATTAAATTTTTACCTATTGGTGAATGATAGCGTGAGAGCATGAGAGATGATGGAATATGAAATACCCAAAAAAAAAAATCTTTTTCAAACTAAATTTTTAGTTGTTTTTTCTCCTAACAAGATATCAGTTTGAATTTACCGCCGCTCTGGTTAAATTAATCTAACATTTCAATTTGTTACCTGGATCAACGCAACCTGTGTTTTGGTAATAATAAATCCCTGTCAAAGTGTAAACAACAAAAATATTAGTTTAGAACAACCATAATTTGTATTGTATGATGGTAATATATTTAGGTAGAAACAACCAACCTACCTGTTTGTTTCAAAACGAAATCGTTGGTTTGAAACAACAAAACGGTTTTGTAAAACAACCAGTTTTGTTAGTTTGGATGTCAACCAACAAGTTTGTTGTTTCAAACGGGACTCTATTTTCTCCGTGCAGAATCTCTTATTGCTACATTCGCCCTATTGCAAAAAGTATCTAGACTGTATCAAAAATATTAATTGAGAGTTTTAACTCATTCTTTACATACTTTACTTCAGAGTGTTCACTGCAAAATTAAGTAACTTAACCTATGTTCACAGCAATAACAGTTCGTTTTTAATTAGTTCCAACCTGAATAGGGTATCAAAATTGGGTCAGTCTGTTGTGTGTTAAACGTCGGTGTGTTTGTCTTTATTTGTAATTCATATCGGGTTGAGATTTACACTAACAAATAGTTTGGGTATCACAGGTTGGGCAACCTAGGTTCAAGAATGAATTCGATAATAGTGTTTATATGTAAACATTGAAAAAATAAATCATATCCCATTTTTGGTTTTGATTCAGTTCCAACCTGCATCGGGTATCAAGCTTGGGTCAGCTTGTTGTGTGTTGAACGTCGGTGTGTACGTTTTTATTTGTACTTCGTATCGGGTTGAGGTTCACACTGACAATAAGTTCGGGTTGGAACTGTTTTCAACCTAGGTTAACAGACTGTTAGGGAACGTCCATTAATTACGTCACGCAAAAATAACTTTTACAAATCCCCCCCTTGTCACATTTTTTGTATGGACCTTGAAATTTTTTCGTATGGATCGTCACGTTTTCCCAAACCCCCTCCTCCTCCCCTAACTGCGTGACATAATTAATGGACCTTCCCTTATTGTTTTTCACTGCGCTGTTTCTGTAGTCTTGCGAAAACAAACTTTCGTTGAAACGTTCTTGAATTCATCTTAAAAACTTAATGCCAATGTCATATTTATTTGCAGATTCATCTCATACCACCAACTTTGTTCCGCTGGAGAATACATTAAATGCAAACGCTGACAACTCGTTAAATCTTCGTCCACTCCAGTCCACTCAAAATGTTATTGCAGTGATTTCCTGCCTCAACCTGTTTTAGAGTCACAACTGAGATCGGTGGCTATTCCGAGTGCATCGGAAGATGCTATTAGTTCGTTTCCGGAAAATAATATCGTGACATTTGATATTGAACGTATACCACTCATAGAGACTGAAGAAGTAGAAATCAAACCGGTGGCCATGCGGCAGGATAGTCAATCTGATCCTGAATGGAACTTATTCCAATCTACAGACAATCATCTTACTGACGACCGGGAGAACATGTCACCCAATGCAGCACCCAAAAGAATACTGTCCGATGTACCAATCATTCAGAAAAGCGAGAAAAAGCACGCATCAACTGAGATGAAGTTCCGTTTCTTTAAAATAAATTGGTTGAAAATAAGCGACGGCTTATTAAACCGACTTCAGTGTCTCCAAGATTTCCGAGACAGAAATGCTACCGCAAGTATTCCTCGTGCACTACAACTATCAAAGACCGAAGTAAACAACCTTTGCAACATGGTGGTGGATCAACTCAGATTCATTGATTCCAGAATCAGTGCTGCAACTATGGAAGAAATCGCCAAGCAAATTCTACAAAAATATCCTGGTTTGAATTTTGTTGATGACGACGGTTTCGGGAATGGTCAAAGTTTTGTCGTTTGGAAACACAAAATGATAAACAGAAACACGTACTTGAATAGATTTAAAGACCCTGATGTTCAAATTCTAACTACAAGCTATGGTAAAACTAATCGGAACGTAAAAGCTGGAACTTTAAAAGAATACTGGGAATTTTCGTCGAAAGAATGCAGCAAAGAAATACTATCGAAGCTGGTGAGAAATGAACCCGACTTGCTCACTAACGAATTCTTGAAGAATCTCAGTCGTACGTCAGATCCTGTTTTGATAATGAAGATTTGCAGAAGACTATTGACACGCTGCCAGTTCTACTACGGCGTCAATTGCTTGGGTTTCATTTTGAAAAGCGACTGGGGTTAAAGCAGGTGCTTTATCGAACTACTTCATGGCCAAACGCAACAAAATCATTAGTTATTCTAACACAGCTCGCAAGAAGCTACGACTAACTGAAACAGCTTCGGACTACGACGTGCTGAATTATTTGTTCCTGCTATTGGGTGAAAATATTACTGATCTGTTTGAGCACAAAGAGGTATTATTTGTTTATGAATACATAGAAATGAATATTAATTCACTATTTTTCAGGAAGGAACTCCTCTTCTTGATATCACGACAAACAGCCCAGGACCACTGATTGTTTCTGTAGGTAAGCATAGTCATGAAATCTTTAAACTCTGGTTTGAGACTCGCACGCTGCGCTAAATGAACGTGGTTTCTCCACAAATTAGTAATAATGGAGTGAAACTGATATTTTTTCCTTTTTTCCAGATTTTGGTAACGACAAACTGGTGTACTACGTTTATGCCGAGCAGATCCGATTGACAGAGGGTTCGGACAACATAATAACTGCACTTTCAGATTTAATGTTTGTTCATTATATTCATAATTTTATGTATTCGCCTAAACCATCCAAATTTCTTGAGTTCGTACAGAAATATTTTTTGAAAATTTTAACCATCACCGGTTCAAAATCGAATGCTACGCGCAAGAACCAGCAGCAGCGCGTTGTTACGAGAGTAATTGAATCCATTTCGAATCACTCCACATGAGTTTGAATACATAATTAAAAACTGTTAAAGAATGGTTGGAATACGTAGAGAAAGGTTTGTTTGAGCTTATTTTGCTTATTTCCATATATAGGATCATAAGTGAAACACCGTTATGTAAGAGATTTTTGAGAAAATAAATGATCGCCAATCTGTTGAATTATATTTTGCTTGAAAAATCTTGAACATAACCATATTTATGGTTACATTACTTAAAATTATTGTATTGCTACATTACATTAAATTATTGTATTGCATGGTTTCCATCGAGCTGATTGTCGTTAGGTCGCCGAATTACAGGTTGTTGATTCCAGTTTTCATCTGAAGACAAAAAATATATGTCAATTGATTTGTTACTAGGCACCTTTCTACCTGGATGCATATTTTACGTGCACACGTTTTTTACATGCTTGCATTACGTCATCTGGGAATATTACATAAGCTATAAATAAGACGTTGTAAGTTTCCAATCATAGTTCAATCATGTCATGTATTTTTACAGGTAACAGAATATTGAATCAAAAGAGCCGCTCCTTTTATGTGCACGCTTTCAGTCATAATTTTACATGTTTTTTTCGAAGTGTGTAGACAATAACTATGGAGGATTCGTTCGCTCTGTTTAGATGACTTAGTTGAGTTACACTTTAACAGTAAATTTTCATATACAACCTGCTGAAAAGTTAAATCGGGCTGCAAAATGGTGAGTCGACAACTGTGATGGAGCGTGCGTCCCCGCAACATAGCTCTGGTCCTCACAAGTTCCTACCTCATGCTTCCACGGGTCAGCAGATGACAAAGACCGCCAGCTAAGGGTTGCGTACTTAGCTGGTAGTGCAGCCTGGGCACTGTTGTCCTTCTGACTTCAGCTAGATTGAGGAGGTGCGTGCCGAGCGTCTGTACACCAAGGAGGTCTGTTCACCAGCGGCTGAGTAAGAAACGCTGTATCTCGTCAGCTATACCTTAGGAGGCAGTCCCACCAACGCAATGTAGGCAGCGCGGTAAGATAGCATGCTGAAGTCTTACACTACCACGAAAAATGTAAGTATTCTTTATTTCTTTATACGGTATATAATTTTGGATCATCCATGGAATCAGAAGACATGCATATAGTACACATGTTATTCTCATTTTATATTATAACATCCCTTCACAATATTTTTAATGCTATTTTCAGCTTCGCATTTATCCATCATCGTAAGTTTTAGTCCACTTACTTCCCATGAAGCGAGATAAGGCGCTATAACCTTGGCAATTATTGCCACGCTTTTGGTTCAAATGCCAAAAGTTCACCCACAGGCAAAAGGAGCATAAACTAATCTTTCTAGCATCTATGCTCCCAACGATAAGGTACAAATTATCACACTGTATAACTCAACATGGAAGCGTTTGGTACGGGAGGTCCACGCTTTCTTCCTTCCCTTGACTCAGAGTAGTAAAGCGATTTTAGATCTTTCTGAAATCGCTCTATTTCTTGGAATCCTCTCTGCAGCACATACTACGCAGTTGGCTTGGCCGATGACAAGAAAAATGATGTATTCAAGAAAACATAATTTTCCAGGATGCTTTCAAGAATTGGCTGCGTTAGTATGAGATTAGATTAGATTAGATTAGATATACAACCTGCTGAAAAGTTAAATCAAAATCTATCGTATCTTCAAATTCACTGGTGCTAAATTTGTACCATTCGTCAGTCATTTTCAATGTCTTTTACTATTTCGTGACAAATCAAAATAATATATATATCATCAATTATACACACACATTCAAGTCTTGAGGTTTAGAACAACATTTAGAACTGCTGCTGAAGAGAGGGTATGTTTGTTATATATTTTCCCAAGAGAAAAATTTATAACTGACATATAAAATGAATCTAGAACTACAACACTTCTGGAGATGCCCTTACAAACGCAATTCGCCAAACTTCAAACACATTCGCCACCACATGAAAGATAAGTTCATTTCTGGCCTCAGCTGTTACAGCCGTGTAGCCAGATCTTCTAAGGGCATCTTCAACGGTGGTTCAAATCGTGGTTTGGATTTATTTGCTTAGACCAAACGCAAAAACATCGCTGCATCGCTGTTGTTTGTAAATTTTGTTTTATACATGATCTATTTTGCATCATTTTAGAACTTATATAAGCTTCTCAGTTTCTTACTGAACGCACTCTTTAAAAAATTAATTTTATGAACTTCGGAATATCTATGAAGATTAGGTGGAAATATCTATGCCAGAAGTTGATTAACTTCTCTGCAGTTGAATAAAATAATTGCATTCCAGATTCCAGAGTTCATTGAGTTGCCGAGAAATTATTAACGTTTCTGGAAACTTGGATGAACTTCAACAAAGAGTTTGCTTATCATCCATGGAATAGGAACAACTTTCTGGAAATTACGGGAACTTAGAAAATCAGATTTCGCTTCACAGCAGTTGTTTTAACTTCCCGCAGGTACATATTCTGTGATAAAAAGCAGAATTTCACACATATTTAAATAACTTACGAGAAATTGAAAAAAAATCCTCTTGGAAGCTATGAAATTGATTAAAAAGTAGTTGGTTTCTTTATTCTCGTTTTGGTTGGGTTCGAAAAATTATCGAGTAGTAAGAAGTTTAAGTTCTTCTTAAAACTTAAATAGCCTGAACTCTAGGGATGTTTTCGGAACGATTGGAAAGTTTCTCGATCACCTGGAAAGATCCCTGATGTTCTAGGAAGCTCCCCAAACTTATGGAAAAATCCTTTGAATGTTTCCTAAACTTTTCGAATGCTCAAAAAATCCAGTTTCCTGTTTATCTGGGACGTTTTCTGGAATTTCTGGAAAGTTCTCCGATCTTGGGGGAAGTTTTCTGAAATTCTTGGAAGATCGCAGGACTACTGAGAAATTTCCTGAATGGCTGAATCCCCTGAGCATCCCGGAGTTTTTTCGAGCTTCTGGAAATTCCCTGAACTTCTGGAAAATTTTCTAAATTTCTGGGACGTTCTCTGAACGTCTGATATGTTTGCTGACCTTTTGGAAAGTTTCCTGATCTTTGGGGGAGTTCTTGAGTTTTTGAGTACAATTGTATGCTATCTCTTTTTCTCACACGGAAATGTTACTCAATTCTCCTTAAAAAGTGGATTACCTCAATTTTTGGGTAGATCTACTTTTTACAAACATTGAGTAACATTTATGTGAGAGAAAAAGAGATAGTATACAATTGTACTCAAAAATTGAGTAAAATGAAACGGGAGTGCATATCTTTATCAATCTTGTCAAACGCTGCATGAGGTGGGAGCCGATGCGCGTGAAACGGCAAAGGTTGATGACTGGTGGAGAACGAAGTGAAGAGAGTAAGTGAAAGAACCAGTCTGCTACATCGCCATTTGTTGTCTTTCGCACGATTGGATGCAATTAACAAAAAAAAAACTACTTCATTAGTATATTCACCGACAAACCGACATGAATGACAATAGAAAATATCTTAATATATCTGTTCAAATCACATTAGTGACATCTATCTTCGTGTTCGCTGAGATCGTTTATTGAAGCCACGAACACGCTTGGGAACTTGATGAGTTGGTTCATGTCTGAGCTATTCTGGGCACATTTATTTGATCTAGATCAAATGATTCTATGGGTTTTGACAGATGGGATCGCTGCACATTTGAATCGGTCGTTATGGATTCTTGATCAATAGTGAAGATTGAGTTTCATGTCGGTTTGTCGGTGGTATATTGTGAGCGACCTAAACCATTACTTAAACAGCAATTGGATGAAGTGAAGTGGCCAACAATCATTACGGCACAAAATGGTAAGTAATAATCTCAACTCAAACCTGAATCTGTTGTTGATAAAACTTATCTGGATCTTTTGAAGGATGATTTTTGGAAAGCAATCGTGAAGGATTTGAGACGGATTCCTCTTCCAATAAAGGCAGCACTCGAATATATATGGTATATTAATGCAGCTTTCGTGTGCATTAGAGATGCCGAAATAGGAAATATTGAAAAAGACATCCAACGTATGCCAAAAACCACGTGTTCCCGAATGTCAGAACAAACACCGTTTTCTTAGTCGCCGAATTAGCAGCTACAAAACTGAAATTTATTCAATTATTCTAAGTGTAAATAATCGTTATTAAACTAATCTAAACTTACATTTTCAGTATTTCTTCTTTCTTTTCAGGTTCAGACTTCAGCAAAAAGGCGTGGGTGTGTGCAATCTACAGGTAAGTTTTATAATTTCAGGTTAGAAGCTATCTTAACATGATTTCCAATTCATTACAGACCGAACGTACCTCACTAGATCGGTTTTCTCCTCACAATGGAACAAATTAACACTACAAATGCTCGGCGTATACTTAAGACTATTAGTGAACTAATTAAAAATTAATAGCAACTATAAATTTAATCCCTTTTTCATTCAATCACTTCCAACTTTTCTTCAATATGCTATGGTATTGTTTTCGTCTATCTGTCATTCCGCTCAACCTTCATTTCCTTTCGCGAGGGAATCGACAGTGGCATCACTCAATTTACCGTCACCAGTGCTGCCAGGAACATCCCCCGACCCGTGAGCCACTTCCGTTTTCGGAGCAATCCCCTCCAAGTCCTTGTCTCCTCCATCAACGTCCAGAACTGCCAGCTTGACTGCAGGTCTGGTGAAAACTCCTCGTGCTGTCTGCACCGTCGCCCGTCGAACCTGGCCAGATTTATCGGGAAACACCTCCAGGATACGTCCTCTTTCCCAACTGTTCCGTGCCTTCTCGTCAACGATGACGACTAGATTCCCCGGCTCCAACGGCTTCACGTTTTCGAACCACTTCGCCCTTCTATTCAGCATTGGCAAGTATTCCAAAATCCACCTGCGCCAGAACTCATCCATAATGTTTCCCGCGATTGACCAGCTCTCTCGAAGGATTCTTCCGCTATTTATCGGATCAACAGTTGGCTGTTTGATTCCCCTTGAACCGTATAACAAAAAATGGTTTGGGGTAAGCGCTTCTTGATCAGCGCCTTCTAACGGAACATATGTCAATGGACGACAGTTGACAATCTCTTCTGCTTCTAACATTATGGTTTCCATTACCTCGTCATAAGGATGATGTGGACTATTCGATATTGCTCTCATCGCCACTTTGACGGACTTCACCATCCGCTCCCACGGTAGTCCCATATGCGGAGCTGCCGGAACGTTAAAATGCCATTGCGTTCGGGCATTAGTAAATGTTACAGCGCATTCTTCGTTGATTTCCTTAATCCGTTGTATTTCTTCCGTCAGCTGACGACTAGCTCCCACGAAATTTGTCCCGTTGTCTGAGAACACTTCAAGCGGAGCACCTCGACGATTAACGAACCGCCTGAACGCCATTACACAAGATTTTGTTGACAAGCTGTGTACAAGCTCTAAATGGACAGCCCGTACTGTTAGGCAGGTGAATAAGCATATCCACCGTTTCACAATACTGCGCCCGACTTTCACCTCGAAGTGGCCCATATAGTCCACACCGACGTACGTAAACGGTCGGATGAATGGCGTCAAACGAATCCTTGGGAGCAGCCCCATGATCGGTGGCACTGGAGTTGCCCTTTTGATCTTGTAGTACTGACAGTTGCGACCGACGCTTCGTACTACTATTCTCATCCTCGGAATATAAAACTGCTGTCTCAATTCGTTGCATACGGTTTCACTGTTGGCATGTAAAAGCCGCGGATGGAAACTAAGCACAGTCAGGTACGTGATTCGATGATTTCTTGGCAACACAACTGGGTGCTTCGCTTCGTAAGAAATAGTTGGCGCATTTTTTATTCTTCCACCCACCCGTAAAACTCCCTTTTCGTCCAGGAATGGAGACATTGCCCGAAGTGAGCTTCCTTTTGCAACACTGTGTCCTTCGGATAATTGATGGATTTCCTCCAAGTACGCTTGTGACTGAGCCTGCCGCCAAAGTGTTTCTTGTGCCTTCGCAAATTCACTCTGATCAAGGATTTTCACAGACCTCCCTTCTTTCTGTAAATGCTTCCAAACCGCAATGGCCCGATGAACGTATGCCGTAGTACGCAGTAGCCTGTTCCAGGCTGAAATACGCTGCACGTCTATTACTTCCTCAACTGTTCGGTGTACAGCAACTGCACGAATTTCTTCACTCGCCGCATCTGTGACCACAACATCTTTTAGCCGCTCTGAAGGCCATTTATTCTCCGGATCCTGTAGAAATGATGCGCCTTGATACCAACGACAGCATGCGTCAAATCATGGTCCAGCGTTCCATTTTGTAGCATCATCTGCCACGTTGTCACGAGAAGGTACGTAACGCCACTCATCCACCCTGGTGAGCGACAGAATCTCGCCAACACGAAAAGAGACAAATTGGTGGTAACGACAGCTATCAGATCGAAGCCAAGCTAGAACGGTTGCCGAATCCGTCCACAGGAAGCGCTTTCGTATGTTGATGGTAAGTGCTGAGCAAATATTATGTAGTAAGCGGGATCCCATCATGGCAGCTTGTAGCTCCAAGCGCGGGATGGATAACCCCCGAAGTGGCGCAACTTTCGTTTTTGCGGCTATCAATGAACACCAACTTTCTCCGTCAACTGTCATCCTCAAGTAGGCCACGCATGCACATGCGGCTACACTTGCGTCCGTGAAAACGTGAACCTGGATGTCACTGGTCTGTTCTGGCGAGACGTCCCGGAAGAAGCAACGTGGAACCTGCACATCATTGACCTTCCTGTACTGTTCGATCCACCTATTTCACAGCTCAAGCAGTTGCTCCGTAATTGGTTCGTCCCAATTTGTGCCTGTCCGCCAAATCTCCTGCATCAAGATTTTTCCATGAACTACAAAGTGCGCGATGAATCCCAAAGGGTCGTACAGCTTCATGATGATACGCAGAATCTGACGCTTCGTTTCGCAATCGGCACCTAAAACTTCCTCCAGTCCAGTCCGATCGAATGTAAAGTGGTCTTCTATCGGGTTCCAAACCACGCGTAGGACCCGTTCGTATGTTCCATCCTTATCCAAATTCAGTGATTTACTAGTCGCTGCATTCTTCTCACCGAGTAGATCTAGTGCCTCCTGTTTGTTGGACATAATCTTCCCAAACTCGAATCCAGCGGCGGCATGGATAACCTGCACTTGTTTCACGAGCTCGACAGCTTCTTGCACCGAGTTGACGCTGTCAAGGAAGTCGTCCACATGGTGGTTCTTCGTTATTGCTTCCACAGCCCTGGGATACTGTTGCGCGTAGTCGAGGGTATTCCAGTTCTTCACAAACTGCGCCGTACATGGAGAACTCGTTGCCCCAAACACCGCAACGTTGATGACATAGACCTGTACATCTTGCTCCGGACTACTCCTCCAAAGAAAACATTGCGACCACCTATCTGTCTCCCGAATGCTGTCTCCTGAAACGCAGCAGGACGTTCACAAGCGCTTCGATTAGATCCGGACCCTTGACTAGTAGGTCGTTGAAGCAGACTCCACCTGGCTTTGCAGCCACGTCCCAAACCATTCGAATTTTGTTAGTTTTTTTTGGGTTAATAATAACCCCCAGTAGCAGATACCAAACTTGTTGAGGGTCCGCACCGGCCATCTCTTCTAGTGACACCTTCCTAATGTACCCCTTTCGCTCGTAACTTTCAATCTGTTCATTTACTCTTCTTCGCAGGTCTGAATCTCTCGTCAGCCGCTTTTCTAACCCCCGGAGTCTACTCATCGCCATTTTATAGCTCTCGGGAAAATGCATGTTGTCTTTGCGCCACAGAAGACCGCATTCGATTCTTGACCCTCGACGCACAGTTGTTGCTTCCAAGATGTTGAGCGCACGCTGATTTTCTTCGGACTCGATAGGTTTCGTCACCACTGCTTCTTCAACCGCAAAATACCGCCGCATCGAATCGTATAGGTTTTCGTTGCTCATCTCCTGGTGAACGTTGAGGTTCAATTGATCGACAGATACATGACTCCTTGAATTCCTTCCGTAGACGCACCAGCCGAGTCGAGTCTTCGTCGCCACTGGATAGCTTCTACTGCCTTCACGAATCTTCAGACAGGTGAGCAAATGCACGTGCTCTATACCGATTATCATAGCTGGTTTCGCAGTCGCATAACTTCGGACAGGAAGCCCTTGAAGATGGGGATATGCTTTCGATAGCTCAGTATAGTTGAGGGTTTGGCTAGGCAGTCCGAGCTCACGCACCGTGCGTACGTTACCTAATTGGAACCTTTCGTGTTTCCCTGCGCCGGAAAGTGCCACACTGACTCTTTTGGAAGCCTTTTCATGTCTTCCAATCTTTGCGGTCCATCCCAACCAAAGGTTGTCAAGCTCTCCTTCAACTCCTAATTGAACTGCTATCGCTTCTTCCAGCAAAGTAGCGGACGACCCCTCATCCAGAAAAACGTAGATCTCGACTTGCTTCCCGTTCGCATAGATGGTAACTGGAAGATACCGAAATAGAGTATACGACTCGACGTGATGATAGTTGTGGCGTACTGTCTCGGCTTGCTCCGTAGACTCAACAGGACAGTTTCGGTTCGGTGGGGTGCTGTGCAGTAGCATATGATGCCGAATACGACAACCGTCCACACCGCACTCCTTTTTCGAATGACATGGCCACTTACGGTGCGGTACTAGGCACAACCGATACAAATTTTTTTGACGCATCGCCTTCCATCTAGATCCGACATCCAACGATTTGAAACTAGAGCAGCCCTGGATCAGATGACTATTACATCCACAATACGAGCAGGCTTTCGACGAAGTTCCTTCCACTGGCGACTCCTTTTCCTTCTTATGGACACCAGACGACTCGTTGGAGTGCGTAAAAAGCTTCTCCTTTTGCTTCGACTTCTCTGCTAGAACTTGTTTTTGATGATTTTGAGCAGAGTCTACATCGATGATTAGCTCTGACGCCAAATTCACTAGCCCTGCCATGAAACTATTAAACGTCGCCAGGTTGACGTTCGAAGATGCTTGCTTGTAGCTTCCCCACTGCATCTTTATTGAGGTGGGCAACTTATCGACCAATTCTTGCAGCAACATTGGGTTTGATAAATGTGCTTGTTGGTCGGCCAAGACTATATGGTCCACTAGGTTCTGAATCGCCAAGCCATACGTCACAATCGTGCTCAAGTTCTCCGGTTTAGGCGGGGGAACATTTCGCACCTTCTTCAGAAGCGAACTAATTAATATTTCCGGCCGCCCGTATAGCTTATGAAGTATGTCCATCACATATGGCACGGATGCCGGTAATAGGAGACGACTCAGAACCGCCTCTAGTACGGATCCTCCTAGGCTGCGTTACAATCTGGCCAAATTTTCCGGATCACTGTATCCACAAACTTCGGTCGTATTTTTGAAGGAACTGTAGAAGATGGGCCATTCCTGCGGATCTCCGTTGAATTTCGGTAGCTCACGTGGCATTACCTGTCGGGCCGCCAACTGTGCACTTGTTGGTCTAACTACTGAGTTGTTTTGCATTCCACCTAAACCCGATCCTACCATCCCAGTCCCGATCGACGGTAGTCCGCTTGTATGTGCAAATGCAGAATGTACGGGGTTCGAGTTTCCATGAAAAAGTGTTGAATCAACTGTTGCTTCCAGCGGCGAAACGTTATACGGCGGATATACTTGAGAGGAACCCCCCGCACGTACGGTATATATCGGTGTCGGATGGGTAATAGGAGGGGCCGTGTAGTGAGGATGACTTCCGCATACCGTTGTCGTCAGACCGATTGATTTGTTCGAGACTTGCTGTACTAAGCCAGCTGCTGTGTCACAACCCGTTGAGAATGTACTAGTGTGAAGCGACACTGCTAACAAATCCGAACTCTCCACCGGAAGATTTTGAATTTCTGGGGGAACCCATTGAGGAACCGTAGACACTACTGGCCTACCCAAAACGTTTGCTTTTACTATTCCGGCTGCTGATATAGGAACCGTTGAAACCATCAGCGCACTACTCGTTGCACTTCCTGTCGTTGTGGTAATCCCTTGTCCAGATAGTAGCTGCTCGTAGGATTTTGCCAGCGTTGGAACATTTCCAATAGCCTCGGATGAAGGAGTGCGTTTAGATTGCGCCTGCGAAGAAGCGGGTACACGAGAGGAGCTGGCTTGCGGCGACACAACAAGTAGTTGCAACTCGTTAGCAACTATGGATGATTGGGATGGTTCACGGACTTCATGAACCGGCACGGCAGCTTGATGCACCGATGATAGTGGCTTTGACTGTCCACTCTCGGTCGCCTGAGCTCCTACCCACCATTTCTCCAACTGATCCTGCTTAGCTTTCACACTTACTCCACTCCGTTTACTTCTCGAACTTACATCACTCCGTCTACTAGAGGCATTTCTTGCATCAACAGGTTGTACCGTTGCTTAAGGAACTCCTGCTCTTCATCCAACTCTTTAAGTTTAGCCTCTTCTTCCAGCTTTTTCATCTTCAGCTCTTCTTCTGCACGCAATCTTCTCAGCTTTTGTTGTTCTTCCAGATGTTGCAGACTGAGCTGTAATCTCTGCGCCACTCGGCTACTGCTCTTGCTTACTGATGATTCATTGAAGGATATTACCGATTTTGACCCGTGGTCGTTTCCGTCCCAGTCAGCGAGACACGTACTACATTCTCAACGGGTTGTGACACAGCAGCTTTGACATTCGGGAACACCACGTCAAACAAAGGATAAAAACAAGCCGTATGATTCCCGATTCATTGCTGGAAAAAGGGTTTTGCTCAAAATGATAGCAGCTATTGTGAAGAAACGCGGAATCAATTACTTTTTTAATAGGAAGAATGAAGCTCTTAAAGAGGCGATGACTCAGAAAAACTGAAATCCTTCTTACGATCGTTGCAGTCATTAAAGATACTGATTTCCGATCCTCAAGATATGGTCGCAAAAATTGAATCCCCCTTATGTCCGGTGACCAGTTTCATATCCCCTCGACCAGTAAAAATCGGGAATGTGGAAAGTCTCGAACTTAGTGGCTCACATAAAAAATGTACATAAGTTTGAAATACCATGTAAACCTTCACCAACAAACCGGAAGCTTTGCTATTGTAACGAGGATCTCACCACCAAATATGACTCAAACATTTGTGGAGTCCAATCCCACTAATATCAACACTTTTGAAGCTATGGAAAAAAAACTAATTTGGCAGACCGCACCTCCAGCCCAAGTGTGATGCTACAAATTGAAACGAATGCAATACCCGGTATGCACCTGAGCCTATCTGGATCGAACTGGCAAATTTTGGAATCCGAGGAGGAGCACCACCTTGATGAACGCGACGAAACATGCAACTTTGCAAACGAGGATCATCTGATAGAAGACACCGATCTGCAGTCTAACGAAAAAACGGACAGATAGGAGATAGTGCAGACAGAAAGGCAAAGGCAACAACAGTGCTTCTTTAGAATGACAGTCAATTGGCTATTGTGAAGAATAGTGTTCGTGCGCGGGATGCTTACGATGCATTGAAGACGACGCGTTCCGTCCGGGTGTCCCTCCTGAAACGGTTGGGCTCCTTCAACCTTGTGGAGGGTGGCAACGTGGAACAGCATTTTCTAATGGAGATGGATGATCTCTTCGATAGGCTCGATGCAGCCGGTACGGAATTGGATGACGCCACAAAAAATGTATGCGCTGAGGAGTTTGCGCACATCGTTTGATCATTTGGTGTCTGCTCTTAGTAGCAGGTTGGACGATGCCATTTCTATGAACATTGTCAAGGCCAAGCTGGTGGATGAATACCATCGGCGGCTTGAACGGGATGATGCGTTCGTTCGAAGGTAAGCAAAAGGAAACTCGGATGAGTAATCTTTGCAATCTACAATGTTTGCTTAGATCATCGACAGTGGCGCAAGCGCCAACGAACGATAGGGCGTTTTTCACTTCACTGAAAGAGTTTGCTGGCCAAGCGGTAACAGGTACGTAATAAACCTTGTGAATGACCTTGGGTCGAAAATCTATTCGGCCGTAAGCCTCACGTAATTTGGTTGGATAAAGGTGGGGAATTCGACGACCATAAGCCGCAGATTACCGCCTCTACTCCCTCCAGCAGAACGAGCACAAAGGCTACCGATTTGTCGATCCGGAATCATACGTCATTACGATTTATTGCGATGTTAAGTTCTTGGAGCTTGGCAACCGAACATCTTCGGTGGAAATTCACTTGTTGTGCGCGAACCATCAGCTGCAGAAGAGTATGTCGGCAAAGAAGAAAAAGACGACGACAACGATAAGGAAGCATCGGAAGATAGAGCACAGGAGGAGGAATTGTGGCAACCCGCCGCAGTATATCGAAGATTATGAGCGGGATGAAGTCGTCGGGGTATCTGCTAGCGCAAACGAAGAGCCGGACAACTACAGGGAAGCAGTGAAGAAACCGGAATGGCGAACATGATGATAAGCGAGCTTGAGTCTCATCGGCGCAACGGAACGTAGGAGCTTGTGGAGCCACCCCGTTGTAGGAAGGTTGTTGGTTCGAAATGGGTGCTGAAGATAAGAACAAACGAAACGAAAAGGATGAGATAGTTAAATATAAGTGCAGGACTACAGCCAGAAACCGGGAATCGATTTCGAGGAGGTGTTTGCACCTGTTCTACGTTCTACGTGATAGCTGCGAAACGTAACATGGCAGTTTACCATTATGACGTCAAGATAGCTTACCTCTACGGCGTGCTTGACGAAGAGATATTTTTGAAGCAACCAGACGGCTTCGAAGTGCCCGGAAAGCAGCATCAAGTCTGCAAGCTTAAGCGAAGTATCTACGGACTCCGCCAATCAGCGTGGTGCTGGAATCTAAAGTTGAAGCATTTACGCAACTAAGTTTCACACTGTCTACAGCGAACCCATGCTTGTTCGTTAGAAGTTCTGGACAAAATAAATCGTTCTTACGGAAACATAGATAGAGGAGATTGAGAAAGGCTTACAGAAGGAGTTTCAACTGACGTTCTTAGAAGAGGTGTGACATCTCCTTGGAATGGAGGTTACTCGAGAGGCTTGAATTTTCATGATCTGTCTACGGAACTATATTAAAGAGTTACTGGAAAAGTACGGAATGGGTCAGGCGAAACCGTCTAAGTCTCCAATGGAACCAATGTACCAGAAAACGATCGGCTCGGGAGAAGTCTTCGAGAATCCTACCAAATACCACAGTCTAGTCGGTGGGCTACTGTATCTGTTCGTTTTGGCATTACCCGATATCGTGGCCTGTACGGCAATCTTAGGAAGACAGTTCAGAGCTCCCAGCCAAGGTGATTGGACTGCTGGCAGCAGTCCAATCACCTTGGCTGGGAGCTCTGAACTGTCTTCCTAAGATTGCCGTACAGGCCACGAATGCTGCGTTACCTCAAGTTGACCAACGATTCGTGTCTGCGACTGGAAGGTGACGTGAACCAACCGCTGATAGGACACTCGGATGCCGATTTGGCGGGGGACCCTGAAAGCAGGAGGATTCATGTTCACGTTTGGAGGCGTTGTCATCTCATGGACAAGTCGTCGTCAATCCTGCGTTACGCTGTCGTTCATCGAGGCAGAATTCGTCGCCATGCGATGATAGTGCCGTTTCTCTGCACGGCTGACATTCTAATCGCGCCCTCGAGAGCAATGTTAGACAGAAAGTGCATCTCCTTGTTTCAGCCCATCTAACGTCACAAACAAAGTAAATACCTCGTCTGCAATCAAAACAATGCCTATATAAATCGGTCCAAATCGACCCCAAGCATTATAGCAAATTTTCTTGTTTTTCCAATGAAAACCCCCACCACACTAGCACCCATTTTAGGACTGTTTCTAGTTATGTTTTTGGAGATGGTTACGAAGTTTTCCGCTGCGATCAAACATAAACAACAGTAGGAAATTGACCGATGGTAGTGTTCTCGTTGCAGTTAGTGTCAGATTGAAAGCAAGTGCAGTTGAAGACGATTCCTGGATCACCGTAGAACAAGTTTGGGTAGCAATTCAGCTTGGAGGCCGTAATCTATTCCTTTGTGCGGTGAACATTCCTCCGGATCTAACTCGAGATTTAGACCTAATTGAAGCGCACTGCCGATCTGTTTCTGCTATTTCGAATACGATTGCCCTCCATGATGGAATGATTATTTTGGGAGACTTCAACCTAGCGGGCATTGCAAGGACTCCAACTCACAGCGGCTTCCTCCGTCCCGACCATGAACGTTCCTCTTTCCACGCAGGGGCTATTCAGCTTCTGGACAGCTACAGTACCGCAACTCTATCCCAAGTAAATAACGTGGTGAATGAGAATAATCGCTCTTTAGATCTCTGCTTCGTGAGTGGTCGAGATATTGCGTCCGTGCCTCTAGTTAAGGATGTCCCTCACCATCCTTCCCTAATAGACTTCGTCGACACTCCTGCTACTGTGTCATATGACTTCCGTAGAGCCGACTATCGCAGTATTGGTTATGTTTTATCTAGTTTGGATTGGCAGAGCATTCTTAACTATAAATTAGAAGAAAAATTAGTAATCTCCATTTAATTCCAACTACCTTTGCTTATCTTGACAGATACGCGTATTTCGTCTACAATGTGCAGACTTCTTCAGTGTCTCGTACTAATAACTCAAACCCTCTAGGATTCAGAGCATTCTTGATTCGACCGACGTTAACATCGCTGCTCAAACTTTTTTCCACGTCTTGGCTTATGTCATTGACAGACACGTCCCAAAAAAGATTGTTCAGACTGACTCTCGGGTCCCTTGGATGACGAACGCTCTTCGCTCGCTAAAACGGATTAAAAGGGCGGCTCTTAAAAGATTCACGAAACACCGCACCATGTCGCTTAAACGCCACTATAGCAGACTCAACTACGAGTATAAACGGATCAGTCGTGCGCATTTTCAACGTTATCTGAGTGGGGTTCAACGGCGTCTCAAATCTCATCCGAAATCTTTTTGGAGCTATGTTAATCAACAACTTAAGGAAGTAGACTTAACTTCATCCATGTTCTATAATGGCGAAACTGCTGGCACTCAACAGGAAATCTGCGATCGGTTCTCGGTAAAATTTGCTAGTGTTTATGAAGACGAGAGATTAACCAGTCATTCTGTTCACGCTGCCGCCGGCAATGTTCCCTTGGCAAATCAAACACTCAGCCTAGTTGATGATTCAGAATCAATCTCGAACGCGGCATTACACCTCAAAACATCGCTTAAGCCCGGACCCGATGGGGTTCCGTCGGTTTTTCTGAAACAGAACAGGCTTGTCTTCTGTATCCACTCCATCAGAAATTCCAGATGTCCCTCTCTAGAGGTACATTTCCTTATTGCTGGAAAATGGCGGACATGTTTCCGGTACATAAAAAAGGAAGCAAGCGGGACGTGAACAACTACCGAGGAATCACATCGTTAAGCGCTGTATCGAAGCTTTTTGAACTGGTCGTTAAGAACTAACTTTTTACACATTGCAAGCAGTTAAGTGACGACCAGCACGGATTTTCTCCAGGGCTTTCCACAACTACAAACCTGTTGTGCCTTACGTCGTACATCACTGATGGTATGATCGCTCGATGCCAAACGGACGTGATCTACACAGATTTAACGGCAGCTTTCGACAAGTTGAATCATGATATCGCGATCGCTAAACTTGACAGACTAGGAGTTGGTGGTAATCTTTTAAGATGGTTTCGATCATATCTCACAGGGCGTCAATTGACAGTTGCCTTGGGTGACCTTCGTTCAAAGAGTTTCTGTGCCACGTCCGGGATACCGCAGGGTAGCCATCTGGGACCGTTGATATTTCTTTTATACTTCAACGACGTACACTATGTTATCGGAGGGCCCCGCCTGTCGTTTGCTGATGACCTGAAAATCTTTATGCGAATCTGTTCAACCGCCAATTGCCATTTCCTCCAAGTGCAGGTTTATGCCTTTGCTCATTGGTGTACTCTTAATCGGTTGGTGGTCAACCCGGCCAAGTGCTCGGTGATAACCTTCTCACGCCAGAAACAACCAATTCTGTTCAACTACCATCTTCTCGGTACAACCATCGAACGAACGCAGTGCGTTAAAGACCTAGGTGTTCAGCTGGATTCCAAACTGACGTACACGCAACATTTATCGTATGTTTTTGACAAAGCTTAAGGGACACTCGGTTTTATATTCAAGGTTGCGAAGAACTTCAGCGACATTTACTGCCTAAAATCGCTCTATTATTCCCTTGTTCGTTCGACACTGGAGTACTGTTCAGCGGTCTGGAGTCCATGCTATGATAATGGCGCCGAGCTAAACGCCGTTTTCTTCGGTTCGCACTTCGTAGATTTCCTTGGAGCAACCCTTTTCGTCTTCCTAGCTACGAAAGTCGGTGTCAGTTGGTCGACATGGAGCCTCTGCGGGTCCGTAGAGATGTATGCAAAGCTTTCACTGCTGCAGATGTTCTACAAGGAAGAATCGACTGTGGAAAGATCCTTCAACAAATTACCATCAACGTCCACCCAAGGCCAATGCGTCACAACTCCATGCTCAGGCTTCCTTTCCGCCGCACCAACTATGGGTTGAATAGCGCTATTCACGGGATGCAGCGAACCTTCAATAGGGTGGCGTCCATTTTCGATTTCCATCTGACGCGGAACGCACTTCGTCGGAGATTTTCTACCGTTTTTAGAACAATTGACGCACGTAGTTAAGATAGTGTTTAGCTTTAATTATTTTATTTTTACTCATTTATTTTTTTGTTTTGACTCCTAAGAAGTAATGTAATCGTTTCTTATTGTATTTTTTCTTTTCTTTTTAACATCATTAGGACCTAAACTTGGTCTGTTGATGTCTACTTCAAATAAATAAATAAATAAATAAATCACTTTCTCTAGAGAATTCTCTTCGACTATAAGCTGCAAGGCACGGTAATCAAACGTGAGACGTACGTAAAACATCTAGGAGTTATTCTGGATTCTCCGTTGACATTTCGTACATCGTGGACAAGGTGTCAAGAGCTCTGGCTTTATTTTTCGGATGGGCTAGACTTCTCCGGTATTTACTGCTTGGAATCCCTTTATTGCTCCTTGGTGCGATCGATTATGGAGTATTGCTCTGCCGTCTGGAATCCGAGCTATATTAGTGGCGCAAATAGAGTCGAATCTGTTCAACGCAGGTTTTTACGTTTTGCTTTGAGAAGGTTGCCTTGGAGAGACCCGTTTCGTATGTCGAGTTTTGAGAGTCGTTGTCGATTGATCGATCTTGCACCGCTTCGGTTTCGTCGGGATCCAGGGCCCTCATTGTTGCAGACATTTTAACAGGCCGAATCGATTGCAGTGCCATCCTAGAGCAGATTAAAATTATAAACGTCCAACCAATGGCATTGCGCAATGGCGTAATGCTGAGGATGCATTCACTGATATCCATTCGCCGAAACATTGATAGCATGAACGGATCGGAGGACTGCAGCGAGTTTTTAATAGAGTCTCGACAATGTTCGACTAGCATGTCCCTCGGCAAACACTGCGCATATCACCATTCGTGCCTATTAGTGCAGACTGAATAAATTTAAAAAAAAAAAAGCAAAATTAAACGATCAGTTTTCCGCGCACATTATTCATTAGGTTTTCCTAGTTCTGATGCAGGAATTTCTTTTCTTTTCATATTGAAATGCTGCCAAACTTTTTAGTGGTTTCTCAAAATGATCCCGACCGTGGCCATTCTGTCTTAACAAGAAGCCAAGCGCCGAGCATTTTATTATGACAAGTTTTCTGACGACAGATTATATTCCTCTGCTTTATACTTATTTAGATTTGCAGTTATTCTACAGTTTGTTATTTGTTTTTTTTTCTCTTCAATTTATTCTCTTCTGTTTGATTTCGTCCTAGAAATCTTACATCTACCGTATTATTACGTTTTTTTTTTAAATTTTACTCTATTTCTTTGCTGTCTGACTTATGCAAAAAAAAAAAACAACAACACTCGCCTCAAAGCCCCTTGCCAATTATAAAATTTTCAGTAACAAATAAACCAAACTGACATACTAGCGTACTGTTTTGCCGAACAAAAAATCTACTAACAAAAGGTTCTTAAAACTCAGCGCAAAAGGTTGTCATCTATGAGTTTGTGTTTACAAACAGTTTTTTTTTTCAATCGGTAAATTCATTATCCTGAGGAACGCAGTAGGGAATTTAAACACAGCTGGAAATAATGATTTGGTGACAGGTCGTGGTGCGTGGCCTTACAGCGAAGTTTAATTATTTACAAGTTAACAGGAAAACAGGAAATTATGAGGTGCTTTTTCCGGAACCGTTTGTTTTGACTTAACTATCTGCCTTTACTCGCAGATGTCTAGCGTTTTTGTTCGTGGCTAATTTTGTTTTTTTTTTTATGTAAGGTTATTCTCTATGTGATTATTCTTTTGTCTTATTTAAAATCTTGAGAGTAGTGTAATGCCCGGCGGTTTATGGTGAGAGATTTTTGTCAGCTTAACCGAATATTCTGTCATTCGGGTTTGCCCATGTTGACAAAAGTGTAGCTAAATATTCAACGTAATTTATTGGGGGGTTTTAAGCATATGTGACATAATTTTTAGACATAAGTAAATAATGGTCATATTTTTTCCTCTGTGCTTTTTGTTTCCTCAATGGTACTTGTCTTAAAAATGAATCATTACTATTTTTACAAACTGCTACTGGAGAATGCTATCGGTTAGAGCCTAAAAAAAATAATTAAAGCGAAGCTGTAGTAGTCTAAGGAAAGAAATAACAACCGAAATTATGAAACCAAACTCCTGCGGCGATCGAGATCAGAGCCTTCCCCGGCGAAGGCAAAGGAAAGAGGGCATCTTCTTACGTTCGACCCCGTCCAGGCCGGTCGTACCATTCTGGATCGTTCGGGTCGTCTTCTTCCACAAAAAGCGATTCTCCCGTGTCGGTTTCCTCGTCATCCATTGGGTCGTCATCGTCCAGCACTTCACGCACCCCAACGAACATTCGATTTTCGTCGCAGTTATTAAGCAGCTTTTCCATGATGATTTTGTTTTCAAGTTTCTTGGCCTGCGTCAGCTCATCGTCTTCGCAGTCCAAATCGTCCAGGTCATTTTCGGTCGCCGAGAGGGTCGTCGAAGTTGTGGAAAGGTTTGAACTTAAAGGATTATCAATATGGCCACTGCTGGAGGGTACCAGATTCAGATTGTTTCGGTTAATCAGCAGTACATTGTTGTTGGGTCGGTTCGGGCGCGTCAGCTTATTTATGGCATCTTCCACCAGGATCAGGTGATCACTCGGCATTGTACGTACCATGTCTTCGTACAGGTCGTCCGGCAGGGGGAACTGAAGTGGTTCGTACGGCGAAATTATCTGCAAGGGAGGTGTGGTTGCAAAATAGGTAAACGCTTTGACATGATGAGGTTCTTACCTCTCTAATATCCGGAGAACTGCAGCGCGGAATTTCTTCCTTAGTGGTTTTGGTTGACACTGTTCGTCGTCGCTCCTTCTTGTTGAGACTCTGGGACAGAGCTGATGGATGGAAGAAAAAATGAAGTCACAGCGAATGTGATTGCTGTATTGATACACTTACCATCCATGACGTTCGTCTCAGATAATTCTAAGGAATCCAGTGGCGTAAGAGGCGTCGAAGGGCATGCAGGTGATGTATTGGACTGTAAAAATTGTCGGTCAAAAACAAAATCTTATACCCCGCAAATGGAAGTGGAACTTACCTCATGATCCACCAGAGGATTAGGTGGTGCTGGTGATGTTGGATCCGGAGTATTACCACCACTGGATTCTGCTCGACTGTCGATTCGTCGGTTTGCTCGGGGTCTACTCCAGGGGAACTTCATGTACGTTTGGAACTTTTTCCGTTCGTCCAGCAGGGCTCGATCATGTTTAACCAAAATCGTCTCATCGGAAATGTCCTCATCGTCGATTGCTGGTAATACAACTAACTGTCCCTCCGACAGTGATTTGGTCACATCAGAAGCGACATTTACGGATACTGGTAACACTGGTTTCGAGATCGACTGGATTGGTTTGATGATGCCAGCTGGTGCAGGTACTTTGGGAGTAGCCAGTTGCAAACTCTCCGCTGGCCTCAGCTCACTATTTTCCATCTTTGCAGGATGACTAGTATTGGCGGTGCCCGAGTCCGCCGTGCTTTCGAGAGTTTTGTTTGCAGTGCTTTCCACCAAATCGATGGATTCCTCGTTATCGCCGACGACACGCCATCTAATTAGAGAAGAACAATTAGCTAGAAACAAACAAATCAGGCGGGAGTGTTCAAACTTACTTTGGCGTTGCGATTTCTTTATATTGAAGGATTTCTACTCTGTTCGCTGCGGCTACGCTATACGGAATAACAATGTTATCAATATCGTACGAGGTTCGACTTTTCCTGAAAAGCAGGTTGAAGAGAGGATATTGGTTTCGGAAAGTTCGGAATTACACCGTTAAATAAACATACCGCTCGTTCCGGTGATGGTTCGGCGTCGGGGATGAATTTTTGCTTCTGCTGCTATTGCTACCAGCACCATCCTGATGCATCCCCGTAGGATCCAGATAATCGTAACCGCCACTGTTATGCCGACTGTGACTTCCGCCCGCGCCGGTTGGCATCGCCGTTGACGAATGTGACGATTTCCGGTACTTGCTGCTGGAACTTTTGTAGTACTTGTTGGAGCTCCCTCCTGGCGTGGCACCGTATCCACTGGCAGCACCGTATTGACCACTTCCACCGGGAGGATAGCTGGCAGAAGAGGACTTTCGACTACTAGCACTAGCGGACAGTAGGTTTTGCCGAGATTTCGTTTTTTTGAGTTCTGAAAGAGGTACAGGACAGGTCACGAAGTGGGTGAGAATGTGAATGTTTCGTTATAGATAAATAAGGTGTGACAGAGTGTTTGACAGATCGCTATAGTGACCACTGCTGGATGACAGCATTCTGAGGTTTGAAATTTATTTGGGAATTTAAAAGTTAAAATAGAGCCTTTAGAGTTTATATCGAATCGCGCAACATTGATGTCTTACAGCACATTTTCTAAGAGTAGTTTCGTTTGAAGCAAGAACTCATTCAAGAGCCACATTTCAACGATTATTCCAACTTTTTGCAACTAGTCATCGATTTAAAACCAACTTAGAACATAACTTATTGATACTGGATTTGGAATATTACGAAACAGCAGATCAGATCAGATCAATCAAGCCGGGTCCGGGTTGACTGTATACAGAAGTTGTCTCCATTCCGTTCGGTCCATGACTGCACTTCGCAGTCTGTGATGGATCCGTAAATCGCCTTCTACTTGATCCATGATCCTCAAGCTCTCAAGCTCTTCAGCATCGATTTTGACAATGCTGCCACACTCAACACTTCCCAGCACGAAATTTCTGTGCGGTTGAGTTGGGAGACGGAGTCTTCCGGATTCAGAGTAACGGCAAGTATTGTAAACCAACGGACACTTCCCGCCCAGATGGTATTTCTTTTCACGCTTCACCTGCGGAATTCGGATATTGTCATCTACTACCATAATAATGTTGGTGGAAAGAACGGCCTCATGGATGATTATTGGTTAGCGATCATGGCTCATTGCTATGTCATTATAGTCTTGAATGAGACATGGTTAGATTCTCGGACTCTTGGCACAGTTATGTTTTTGGAGATGGTTACGAAGTATTCCGCTGCGATCTAATTCTAGTTTTTGAACTGACCTTGAAGCAAGAAGCTCGTGGAATTCCAGATCCACTCCGTTCGGAGTACATGACATGTACATGTGACAGGAAGTTTTACACCGACGGCTCAATAAACAAATGATTCCACTGGATTTGGTGTTTTTAACGAAATTCATAGCGCCTCGTTCAAACTTCAAAATCCTTGTTCCGTATACGTCGCAGAGCTGGCGGCTATACACTATGCGTTAGAGCGAATTGCCTCTCTTCCTGATCAATTTTTCATTTTTACGGATATTCTCAGCTCACTTCAGGCTACTCGTTCATTGAGGCCAGCAAAGCACTCACCGTATTTCGTTAGCGAAATACGATCTTTTTTGAGTGCCCTATCAAAAAATTCCTACACCATCACCTTGGTTTGGGTTCCTTCTCATTGATCCATTCCAGGTAATGAGAAAGCGGATTCACTTGCCAAGGTGGGCGCTATGGCAGGCGATATTTATGATCGACAAATCGCCTTGAACGATTTTTTTTTCTATTTTCTGTCAACAGGCTTTGATTTGCTGGCGACAAAAATGAAATTTGGGCAGATGGCTACATTCCATTCTCCCACAGCCACAGGTATCGAAAAAATCGTGGTTGAGAGAGTTGGGTATTAGCCGGGATTTTATAAAGGTAATGTGTCATCTAATGTCCAATCACTACTCGTTAGGCTCTTATTTCTATCGAATAGGGCTCTGACACCAATCAATGCGGCTGTGGTGCAGGTTATCAGGATATCAACCATGTTGTCTGGTATTGCCTCGATTTCGAAATTGCCAGATTTGATCTTTGCGCATCCCTACGGGCCCGAGGGAAACCAGAGAAGGAAGATATCAGATAGGGGTTGGTTAGGCTGGACTTGGACTATATGGGGCTAATTTACAAGTTCTTGAAACAAATAGATGTATTCGTTTGATCCTCTCAAAGCTATCGTTTTAACATGTTCACCTCGTCCCCTCTCCCGTAATACCGCTTCTGTTGTATCGTTACAGCTTAACGCAACGCAACATCTACGCCAGAACAACAGCCACAATCAATATCGCATCGCCAATCTGCTGTAGAAAGCCAAACTTAAGATTCCTACTTCCCCATTCCTACTCGAATCATTGCAATCCCTGACCTCGACCAAGCCGCGAGTTTTTCGGCTTTCCAAAATTAACCTAGTTAGTAAGTTATCATCGTTGTAAGAATGAAAAAGAACTCGGCTCCGTTATGCCTACGGCACTTGAGCCTCAAAAATAAACAAGTAAGTTTAAAAAAAACCGCTGCGATCGAAACATAAGCAATAGCATGAAATCGACCGGCGGTGGCGATCTTGTTGCAGTTAGTTCCAGGCTGGAAAGCAAGTTCAGCTAAAGACGATTCTTGGATCTCCGTGGAACAAGTTTGGGTTGCAATTCAGCTTGGAGGCCGTCAACTATTTCTCTATGTGGTGTAAAAGAATTGGAATTAATTGTCCAGACCATGAGCGCTCATCTTTTCACTCCGCGAAAATTCAGTTTCTGGCCAGCTGCGGTACCGACACTCTATCCCAAGTTAATGCCGTTCTCTAGATCTCTGCTTTGTGAGTGGCCGAGATACCGCTCCTGTCATCCCATAGTTGCCGTCGAAGATTATGATGCTCGAGACTTCGTTGACACTTCTGTCACTGTATCATATGACTTGTGTAGAGCTGACTATCAAAGTATTGGTGAGTTACTGCCCTATTTGGATTGGCAGAGCATTCTTGATTCTTACAGTTACACATCTAGTTCCTCACCCGCTGTAGAAGATAAGGCCTAATGCCAAAATTTATCAGCATAAAACCATCCACCAACAGGGAAGTAAGTGAAATAAGTTTCAAAATAAGTTTTTTTTATAGAAAATGATTAAAAAAAAATCATTATGCTATTTAGGGAATCGTTTATTGAGCCTTTCATGATTACATTACTCAATATGTCCGGCATTTTTCTCGATCACCTTCTGCAAACGGGGACAGAATCGAGAGCATACCTTCGCAATGTATGAGTCAGTCATCGGGTTCCATGACTTGGTAATGGAAGCTTTCAGGGCACCAACACTGGGGTGAGAATGTTCACAGGCCTTAGCCTAAACATATGCCCATATTGAGTATTCCAAAGGATTCAAAGTCCAGGCTGCTAGGGTGGCCAAAATTCCATGTTTTCCTTCAGCCACGCTTGAGTCCCTTTTGAGGCATGACACGGTGCTCCGTCCTGTTGGAAAATGACGTGTTGGTGTGCTCCAAAGTTGGCTTTAATCCATGGCAGAACGTGGTCCTTCAAAATGTTTTTTTTTTGCCTCGGTAATAACTTTTAATCCAGCTTTGATGAATACTGAAGGCTTTTTCAAGCCACCGGACGCAACTGCCTCGAAAACCATGACTCCGGCCGGATGTTTGGTTGTAAACTTAAATTTCACGTTCTCTGGAACATCGTCAATCTTCTTCGGTGAAATAAACCTATCTTCTAATCCTTCGAGCGCTCGAGCCGTAGTTGTTTGATTCGGTCCGTTACAAGGTGGCGCTTTACTCTTGCCCGGGACGAACATTTCAAGTCATCTTTGACCAACCTTTGCATGGTAGTTTTTGAAATACCGGCTTTTTTAGCCAATTTCCGAATCGATTTGATAGGATTTCGCCTCACTTTGTCTCTCACTGATCTGATAACTTTCGGTGTACGAGCGGACCGTGGACTTCCCGGCTTCCGTGGATGTAGTTCATCAAGGAGTGAACGTCGGATAAGGTAAATGGCATCCCACAATCGGTGCAATTTGTTTTACGGGCTTTTGGGCGAGCAACAAATTAGTCACAACAGGTCACAACCTCCTTTGCGTACATTTTTCTCAGCTTTGATACTCGCAAACCACTGTTTTGTTTACATCGTCTCAGAGTATTCAGTCAGATGATTACACACACGCATTAAAACAGTAAAAATAATGTTTAAAGCAACACAAAAATAAATATTGAAAACTTAAGCATTTTTGAGAAATACTGTAAACAGAAATTTAGACAAACGTGTGTGCGAAACAAGGACACCGCCAAAAATTGCGCTCTCTCGAATGCTTCCAGGCACCGAGAAAAACAAGCTGTGCGGCCCGGACTATCGATACTTTGGTCTACGCTCCATACAAAATTAAAAAAAAAAAAAAGGGTGAACAAAAGTCTACGACGGGGGAGTCTGAGATTTTCAAAAATGAGTCCACGTGGTTTATGAACAGGCTCTTACAATATCCCAGTTGAGTGTGCGAACGTTCCGAAGACAGCAGTTATAACACATTTGGCTTGTTCGAATTCCTTCGCACGCTGTTCGGACTTTGCATCGCAAGTCAAACGTTTCAGCGGTTCATGAAAAAGCTTTTCGGAGATCTAGCATTTGTTGTTGTTTTCATCGACGACATTTGTGTTACATCGTCGAACCAGAAGAACATCGAAACAACCTGAAAATTTTCCTAGAACGACTTAGTATTTTGTTTTAACCGAAAGTTGAGTTGGCTACCTTGTTTACAAAGATGGCATTCGGCAAACAGCGTCACTGTGGTGAATTTCGGTACACCTAGGACGATCAAGGACCTGCGACGCTTCCTCGCATTGGTGAATGTGTACAAGCGATTCATTCCACACGCAGTGAAACCTCAAGAAGTCCTTCGTAAGCTTATTCCCGACAATCGTAAAAACTACTCCAGGAAGATAGCCTGGGATGAACATACGCAGCGGTCATTTGACACATGTGTCGCGGAAGCTGTAACTCTGCTCTACCCTGATGACACAAAACCATTGATGGTCGATGCTTCCAATTTTGCCGCTGGAACCGTTCTTCAACAGTTGATTGACAATGAATGGAAACCCCTTGGCGATTTCTCTCAAAAGTTTTCAGCAAGTCAGCAGAACTACTCCACGCTTGGAAGAAAGCAAACGGCAACGAAGCTGGCGGTGGGTACTTCAGACATTACCTTGTAGGTCGACAGTTCGTGATTTTCATCGACCACCTTCCGCTCACCAACGCCTCACCTCACAACTGATCCAAAAAGTCGTTTGCCTCACAAGGATCGTTATCTTCGATATATTGCGAAGTTCACTACCGATATCCAACACATTAGCGGCAAAGACAACATCGTAGCAGATGCGTTGTCGAGGGTCAACGCAATTGTAGCAGGAGTGGATTTTGATGCGATTGCCAAGATTCAAAGAGTTGACTAGATGAAGGAATTGCTTTCATTGGTATCAAGCTCCCTCAAACATGAACTCCGCCAATTTCCAAATATTTTAATGCCGATATACTGTGATGTCTCGGTTGATAACAGCATCCGTCCTTATCTTCTAAAACGCCATTGGCCTGTGCCACCAGACGGGTCATCGCCGATCCTTTCCTGATTACCAATCAGACTAAGGCCGGCGTGGCCTCTGTTGTACACAGAAGTAGTTTCCACTGTAATCGGTCCATGGCTGTGCCTCGCCAGTATCGCTGTCTGAGGTGGGTCTGCAGGTCGCCTTCTACTTGATCGATCCACTTTGCTCGTTGCGCGCCTCTTCTTCTTGTACCCGTCGATTCGTTTTCGAGAACCATTTTAACAGCGCTGTCGTCCGACACTCTCACGACATGCCCAGCCCATCGTAGTCTCCCAGCAACTGGTGCAATTCGTGATTCATTCGTCTCCCCCACGTTCCGTCTTCCATCTGCACTCTACCGTAGATAGTTAGCAGCACTTTCCGTTCAAAGACGGTCGTCTGGCCTTCTATGAATAAGGACATCAATCAATTCGTGAAGAAGTGTCAGGAGTCCCAACGTTCAAAAATCAACCGACACACAGTAGCACAACTCTCAAGCTTTGACGTACCCAAGGCTCGGTTTCGGCATACTCACATTGATCACGTTGGTCTAATACAGCCTTCAAAGGGATGTTAACCATCATCGATCGCTTCACACGCTGGCCCGAGGCAATTTCGCTCATTGATATGACGTCTCCAACGGTTGCCATGGCTTTGTACTCTTGATGGATAGCCCGTATTGGAACCCCGGAAATACAGACAAGTGATCAAGGTCGCCTATTCGGATCGGACTTGTTCCGGGAGCTAACGAGGTTGCTGGGTGTGCACCATATTCATACCACGGCCTACCACCCACAGGCGAACGGAATCGTTGAGCGGTTTCATATGTACGATTTTTGGACTGGCACGCTCGTTTACCCCTGGTGCATCTTGGTCCTCGAATGGCATTCCGTGAAGATCTGAATTGTTCGACTGCGGACCTTGTGTACGGACTGGCGCTCAAAATTCCTGGCGAGTTCTACGACAGACCAGATGGAAACATAGACCGCGCTGAAATGTGTAGAATTTTGCACCGAACCTTCTGTGATCTGAATGCTCCTAAGCGTAAATTCTCTATCGATCCGTGTTCGGATCCCACAGCATATTCATTTGGACTGTTTCCTGCCAGGGCTGTAAAAACCATTTGTTACATGCCTCGTAGTCTGATGGCACAATCAGATTGAAAAAGGAAGGCGGCTTCGCCGTAATCCGCTTTCATCAAATGTTATCCAGTTCAAAAATCATCCTTGAAATAGATTTATCTAAACTTTTTAGTCCCCTCCAATCGTTATCTCTCAATTGAAATTTTCAGGCATACGGATGAGTTATCCCTGTTTAACTTTAGAAAAAAGATTGAACATCTTTTGTTAACAAAGATTCCAAAGCTAATTTTTTAAAACAATTTACCAGCGCAAACATACGAACTACCTAACAAGAACAAATCAGTTGACGTTAGTTTGTGCCCGGTCACCAGCTGGTAAAATTTCTTTACAAAATCCCTGATAATTGCGTGGTCGTTACTACTCTGGATATTATGTTATACTTCTTCAAGCAATGGGAGCATTTCATTCTCCGCTAAATTTATCCCTATAGATGAAACTTACTGTGATTCGGCTGCTCTTGGGAACCCTGCTTGTGTTTGTTGTACTTCCGTTTTCCGTCCGGGCCGTACTTCTTGTTGCCTCCGGACAGGGGAGTTGTCGCTTCGTCACCGGACGAAAGGAACGAAGGAGTGGCACTGGTGGGCAACATTCCGCCGATCGGAGGAGACGAACCGGTAGAAGCGAATGCACCGGCGGAAGCCTTCTGAGCGATACTTTTGTTCAGCGATTTTGCCGTACAACGGATCATCTTGTTCTGCCACTCCGGTATTCGCATGATCGCCTCGAAGTGGATACTGTGGGATACGTCTGAAAGAAGGAAAAAAAAACATTTCAGACTAACTCGATTCTCGGTGGGTGGTGCGAAGCTTACCTTCGGGGAAGCTTAATATTGGATGGAAGCAGGGATCCAGTAGGGCAACCCTGTCCGATGCCGGCATCGTGTCGGGAAGATCTCTAGGTGCGGTAGGGTCTTGTCGGCCGGTACACAGTGCACAAGGGTGTATCGGCCACGCACAGCCACATTTTACGGTGCTAAAATTGACAGAGGCAGATATTAGAAGACATAAGAACGAATAAGCAATTGAGAGATCGTACCTAGGTCGGGCAGCCTTCTTGGAAATGGTATGCAGATTTGCTGTTTGCAGTAGTTTTCGCTTACGGAATCCATTTCGATGGAAGGCTCGTGTCCGACAGGAGCCACCGCTTTGGTCGTACGCTCCATTGGGAGCTGTACTTGAAGCGGAGTCGGAACCATCGTCCAACGGCTTGCTATTACCGGGTAGAGTACCCCGGTATCCGTTGACGGACTGTTGCGAGGGAGGTTGTTGCTGGGACGACGAAGGTGCAGGATCATCCAGCGTAACGGCTCCTTTGTTGATTTTGATCTTGTTGTGCAGTTCGTTGTGCTGTCGGATGCGATACTCGAGGTCGGAGATCTGCGCCAAAAGCCAGGTCCATCGGGCCGCTACCGAGGCACGATCTTTGGCCCATCGCCACGCCGCACGTTTGGTACTGGATAGAAGGAAGAGAGAAAAGAGAGAACAGGTGTTTATTAAGTGCAAACAAGAGTCACGCAGAGGAATGCTAATAACCGAGTAAGATAATGACAGGGACTGGTTGGTATCGTTGGTTCAATTCATAATAGACCAGTCGCTAGAGACTATGAATCAAATACGACATTGAATGGATGATAAAATTGAGAAGCGTTCAACAGAAATATTTGTGGTAAACAAAAACTTAATTCATCTGCATTCGCTTTGAGGTATCACACCACCAAAACGCAGTCCAAAACGCAATGATCACAATCATCATATCAACAAATTTCAATCATATACCAATCAGCATATGCTAAATAACTACAGATATACATATGAATCATTATACTCCAGAATTGGACAGCCCTAGTTATTGTTCAGTGTAGCATGTGTTACCATTTGCTAAGTGTGCTTAGTAAACCATGCACTCCCTACCCACCCCCCGCCGTTTTAGCACACTTTGTCTCAACAAAGAGCGCTTAAATCCGTAGCAAACTTCACGTTCTGATTTAAATCAACGAAAGAGAAAGCGATAGGCGGCCGCCCGTATTCCGCCCCGCTACCAGATGTCCGTCTATACGGTTTGTTTAGAAGATTTACATTAAATTCACTGGACTCACCCACAAACACTACTCCGTATGAAGAGCACTCAATAAGTGTTACGTATGGATGGAATTGAAATTAGTCACCCCTACACACATTCTGAAAAGGGAGAAGCGTTCATTCGCTAATTTATTGGTTTTCACTACTACATCGACCCATCGCGAAAAAAATGACAGTAGTGAGATTAGTTATTCTGATCTACTTTGCAGTCGAGAGTTTCCAGCACAAAACGGCTAAAATAAGGTCTCGTTTTTTTCCGACATGTTCTGATTTGAATGAGGCTTCCATAACCACCCATTTTAGCACAGAAGCAAAGTCCGACAGCAATGGGCTCTGCTCTTTGTTAGACTTAATCAAGCTATAATAACTACTGACTATCCTTACCATGCCATTGTATGAAGGGCCAAAAACAGTCTAGGTGGATCATAGGCAACATCATTTATCAACAGGGATGTGAGGAATTTCCTTTCAACAACAAGATTACACAATTTGTCAAAAGAGCGACCGATCTAAGATGTGGATGCCCCAAACGGCCAGCCATTTTAACTCAATTTTGAGACGTTTTCGACATACTTTCGTCATTAGTGGAGTCACTCAAATTTGAGTAAATGTAACTGGGATTGACAAGTCGAAGTCGACAAGTCAAAAACTTCGACTCAAACCAGAAGGATGTTTTTGATTTGTCGACTTGTCAAACCCAGTTACATTTACTCAGATTTGAGTGACTCCACTTTTGACGAAAGTGAGTCAAAAACGACTCAAAACTGAGTTAAAATGGCTGGCCATGCAATGTGAGGGGAAAAGAGCCCGTCTAATATTCACAAACTGTTAGCAATGGGGAGTTAGCATTCCCACTCTTCCCATCCAGAGTGCTTCAATCGGGTACCCTGGTGCTCCCTACCATTTCCCTGCATTACCATTTGATTTTTATATAATTATGTTCATATTCATATAAGAGAAAGTACTACGGCATCCGTATCTACTATTTATATTCTTCAATTTGATGATCCTGAATTGACAGAAATGTTACTTGAATGAGCCTCCATAAACACTAAAATTACATTTGTGGATTTTAACCTTTTCGATTTGGATTTAGAGTATGCAAATGGAAGGACACATATTTTTTTAAAGTGATTATGACGACTCCTGGAGGGGATTCTTCTCGTCGCTTGGTCGACAAAGGCACGGCAACAAAGCCAGGTGGAGGTGGCTGGGTTTGAATCCCGGTCTGATGAGGAAAATTTTCGGGAAGAAACATTTTTCGACACCCTGGTTTCTATGTCTCACAATCACATTTATGAAAATTGGTACCTGACGTACACTGAGTTGAGTGGCAGGCAAAAAGCAAATTGTACTTAGGTTGAACTATCAAGAAAAAAATCTTCTCTTTAAATTGTGTGGAATAATAATATTTTTCGTTTTCGTGCTGCAGTCAGCCACCAGAAAAGAGCAGGACACCGTAGTAGCACGGTTGTTGTTTGCCGATTGTAATAACTGCTATACGACTAAATTCAGTCAGTTCAGAAAAGTTGCTGCAACATATTTTGACATAAGAATGCTACTCTGGCAATCACTAATTCGCAAGGTGATACTCGCAAAGTTCTTGGATTCACTGAATTTCGGTGAAGCAATTTTAGAAAAGTTGATCTCCTGAACCTAGGGTGAAAATATTCCGACCATCAATGCGGAGAAATTGCTTGCTTTCCAAAGCCAACTACCAACGTTGAAGAACATCAAAGTTGTAGATAGTCAGGGATGGAATTTCGTAGAACTTCGCGGGTTTGTCGACGCATCAGATCAACCGTACGAGACGTGCCATGGCGAAGAAAATATGATATTTCTCCGGTGTCCTGCGAAGATCCTCTCATATCTGTGAAAAACCAAAGGAAACAGCTCCAGTTTGCTCGATCTCACATAACCTGAAGTGTGCAGAAATAGCGATCGGTACTGTTTAGTGAGGAAAAAAAAATTTCTTGTTTTGTTCATTTGATAATATTATCATTGTTTGTTAGTAAATTCCGCTTTGTTCGACACAACCATTTTGGATTATGTTTAATTTTGATCTTAAGGGTGTCCCACATCAAATTGCATCACAAAAAAAACGCTGTAGATAATTACCCTTTGGATATTTTCTCTTGAAAATTTTGGTAGAAGTAGTTTGTTGTTGTATTTTTATTATTTTTTTCGAAAATTTGAAAAAAATGGCGTCACCCGAAAAGCAACGTCGCGAAATTATTTTGCGTAAGCTCCTGAATAATCCTCAACTCCCTCATTGGGACATCGGAAAACAACTCGGAATCGTGCAGTCAACGATCAGTCGTGTGATTAAACGTTACAACGAAACTTCAAGACGGACTTCCGGCAGCTTCCGGGGCTGTTGATCTTAAACGTCCAGCACAAGTTTGATGTTCCGGAGGAAGTAAGGAAGCAGAAACTTTCAAAGTTTGCCAAGAAATACATGATTTTGGAGGCGATCTGCTCATGTGGCAAACAGAGTGCGTCTTTCGTGTTTACAGAGACTGTAAACCGGGAGATTTACCTCAAGGAGTGTCTACAGAAGCGTCTGCATCCTCTGTTGAAGCAACACGAGGGCCCTACGATCTTTTAGACAGAATTCGCTTCGTGCCACTGGAAATGCTACCCTGGAATGGTACGAAGCTAGCTTTCGTAACCAAAACATTTCGAAAAATAGCTTAGATTCTTGCCTTTTTTGCCAATGCCAGTTTTTAGACTCAATGGTGACCGCCACCTACGACATCAACGAGGGATATAAAATCGCATTATGGCCATAAACTGTGTCTTCTTTGTATTTCGAAGGACGCTACTATCAAACAGAGTTCGCCGCGCTGCAATGTTTAAAGCTTGCTTCAGATAGAATTGGAACAAAAACAATTGCCTGTATTTCAGTTATTTATTATTGAATTCAAGATCTTTTTACAAATACAAATGTAGCGTTTTCTTCATACTTTTAAGAAAAAATACGGATAAAATTATTCGTCACGGTTTCGAAGGAATTCTAGAATTTTTCCTGTAACACGGCTCATTAGGCGGCGCACACCTTCTTCGTCCATAGTTTTAGCTATCTTATTCCACCAGGTCTTCATCTGATTGATGTCTTTGACAACCTTTCCCTTTGCCTTGAGACTCCTCTTCATGATTGCCCAGTATTTCTCAATAGGGCGGATCTGGGGGCAGTTGGGTGGGTTAAGGTTTTTCGGAACAACCTGGACCCCTTTCTCTGCATACCATTCTCGAACGACTTTGCTGTAATGACAGCTTGCCAAATCTGGCCAAAACATTAGGGGATGGTCGTGGGATCGAATGAACGGCAAAATTCGTTTTTGGAGACACTCTTTTTGGTATAGTTCCGACGTCATTGTCTTATTTGTAAGGAAAACTTTCGTTTTTTTGCCACAGCTGCAAATGCCCTGCCAAATAATGAATTTTCGTGCAAATTTGTTGGCAAAAACAAATTTAAATTTGGCTGGAACATCCCCCCGAGCCGTTGCCAAGTAACATTTTTGACCTGGGATTTGCCCGAAGTCAGCCTTGACATAGGTTTCATCGTCCATCAGAAGACACCCGTCGGAACTTGGTCAGCACCTGGTCGTATAGCTTCCGAGCACGGATTTTGGCCACACTATTCTGTTTTATGGTCCGATTTGGCTGTTTGCTAGCTCGATACGGCTTGATTCCTTCCCGGAGTCGAGTTCTCCTCACGGTACTATGGGCAGCACCGAATTTTCTGGCCAAATCACGGTCCGACAGATTGGGATTCCTCTTAATCGTCTTCAAAATCTTACCACGCAGTTTCCGGTCGACAGTTCCACTCCGACGATTGGCTTGAGGCTTCCGAATCGTCGTCAATGTTTCCTTATACCGTTTGATAACGCGCCATACGGTATTTCTGGGCAATTTCAGCTGTTTAGCTAGCCTAGATGCAGACGACAATGGATTTTCCAAATAACTGTGCACAATTTTTTCCCTTCTTTCGGCTTCCATGTTGATTGTTTACAAAGTACAGTCGATTTGCGGAATGTCAAAAATACATACGTGAAGCTGACAAAATTCCCGAAACGTGGGCGCCAAGAACTTCCAAATCCGTCCACCAGGAGCGCCACAATATGAGCAAAAGTTTGTTCCTATTCTAAATGAAGCAAGCCTTACCACCTACAAGACATTGATTCGACCGGTAATCTTCCAATACCAAACAAAACATTCTCCTTTTTTGTGTTAGATACGCTAAGAATGCTGATCGTGATATGCTCTGCATTTTAATCAAAAGCATCGGTCCAGTATGCTGAACATAATTTGGTCAGAACTCACTGTTAGACTGGAGTGTAAATTAGAACTCGTTCAAAATTCTGTTGTGCATATAACTGACCCATTATGTGACCCATGTTGACTCAATATTGTAGTAGAATTTACTAGAAATTCTGGAAATGGCTTGGAACCCTAGATCTGCAGAAGCTTGATTCTGTAAGAAACTCGATACGGATTAGTTGCTTATAATAATTCGCAAAAAATTATTCAATAATGACATTACAAATATTTGAATACTCCAGATGCAAGGTTTGAGAAACCCTTGACGTGCCGAATGGGCTCAGGAGGGATTCTTTATTGAGACCCGAAGCTAAGAGTCAGTTCCATTGTAGTTATATCACATTAATTAGTTTGTCCACTGTATTTATCTACGTACATTGTGGGTGGGTGGTGGGTGTTGGCTAAATTTGGATTTTTCAGAAATAATCCTAAATAGGTTATAGAGTATTTATCGTACATCTAGTTAACTAACGTCCGTGCTTCATCAAAATATTTTCTATTTCAATTGGTAAATTGAAGGTGAGTTTGAAAGAAGGGGAACTTGGAGTAGAGCACACGTAACCACTGGTTGACACCAAGGTTGCGGCTTATCATTTTTTACTTATCCATATTCATTTGCCGATAGCTCTTCTCAGAAGCTCAATTTCAAAATATAATGTATGATGAACTTATGGTACTTGAGTAGACCTACAACTTGCTCTAACATTACATAGCTCTATCTCTTATATCTGCGGAATAAGAGCGTATATTCGCAGTGATCTTCGCGATGATATTCGCGGTGAAGATCACGCGATTATCATCGTGAAGATCACTGTGAATATACGCTCTCATGTCGAAGATATAGGAGTTAGAGCAATGTAATGTTAGACAAAGTTGTAGGTCTACTCATGCACTACAAGTTCATCATACATCATATTATCAAATCGACCCTCTGAAAGGAGATATTGGCAAATGAATATGCCTGAGTCAAAAATGATAAGCCGCAACCCTGGTTGACACTAAATATTGGCCAACGTGCTTTTGCACGTTTGTTTGAGGATTTGTTAAGCGACACAAATTTCCAAATCCAAAGTTCGGAAGCCGTGCTGCATCATCACCCGAACTTTTTGTTCATGAACCTGGGCACTTTTCAAATCACAAACTAGCATGCAATTGTGAGCTTGTAAATTTATCATAGCAGCATATTAGCATTAAATCTAAGAGTGTTGATTAATCGATTTATTTTACAGTTTTTCCGTTTTCAGTTAAATCTAAGAGTGTTGATTAATCGATTTATTTTACAGTTTTTCCAAGTTGTAACATTCCGCCACTTGCATGTTAGGCGGTGGGAATTTCTTTCGTGTTTTGGAATCGGTGGTTTGTTAATTTCTAGTTCAATTATTATAGGCTGCGGAGGGACTGCATTGACAGTAGCTGAGCGGAAGAGATAAAGAGAAATGAGCTTTCAGGTGATTTTTTTTATAGATGAAACCAATAACTAACCTTCAAACAGCTCATTAACAGTGAAGGGTAACAGTAGACCAGAAACATTTCAAGATTAAGGGGCTATTAAGTAGAACAGCCGACTGAGTTCATCAGATATAGCTCGAATGAGCACAGCTTAATAAACAACTGAGTAGTATAGTCATTTTTTCAATGAAATGTGCTCACTATTCTCATTTAATGCTTATTTCAGTTAATAGTGTCCAACACATAGTTATAATCAACCATCGACAGCCCGCAACAATAACTCTTAGTATATTTTCAGAGAAATGGCTAAGCTCTTCAAACATCCGGGGGATTACAAGGTTTCTACTTATAATTATGTTCTTAATTTTGTTTCTTTTCAGGCAAAAAATCATTTATTTCAACCAAATTTTGAAGATAATATCACGTTTTATTTTGATTTGATTTTCGTTATTCTTGCTTCTTTTCAGACACAGCGCATCGTTAACCAAATCGAACCCAGCTGCTCTCCCAACTATCCAACATCCCAGTGATTTCTCGTGGAAGTGCAGAGGATTTCTCGGCTTCCTTCAAAGCGCGTATCACGTCAACACGTTTCTTACCATTCCCTACTTGACTAGCATTCGGGCGATATTGCTTCATAATAGGTCACCAGTTTTTACACATTGAGGATGTATGTTGGTCCCAAACATCATCTGTTGGTTCTTTGTGTAATTACAGCTGATCTGGCAATAACGGAGTAGCATCCGTGGGCGGTCAACCATGCCCATGCTCATGCTCATGTATTTATCTACTGACATTATTGTATAATTACTGTAGTAAAATATAGAACTCAAATTGTGCTTTAAATATAATCACTGTAATACCTATGAGATTCACTACAAATGATTATTGCGATGCAAGGAAACGGAGCAGCACATCCAAATTTTAGGTTTATTATTCTTTATACGGTATATAATTTTAGATCATCCATCGAATTCCCGAGTATTGTCAAATAATTTTCAATTAATTTTTTTGTGGAGCAAAGTCCATGCTCAATACAAAATTTAAAAAAAAAATATGTAAGTCTACGAGGGGGATGAGATTTCCAAAAATGAGTCTACGTGGTTTCTGAACAGGTCGTAAGCTAACCTAACAAATAATATAATCGAGCTTCGAAGATATGTACGGAGTATATACACCGATAAACAAAAATTTAAACGGTTTATGAAAACTTTTGACTCGCTCAGACAATCTAAATCTTCTATCAGAAAGAGTTATGTTTTCTAACACGATAGTAGATTTAGATGAGGTGCGTGGTGTGACAACCTAGCGATATATATTATTCGACTCTTGAAAAATATATATCTTGGATCATAAGCTGCACTGAACCTATATCCACCGAACATAGCAATAAATTATATTCATAACCCAACAACTTGGAACATCTTGAAAGTAGCACTGATCAAGAATTTCAAGCATCCCTACAACCGTCTACGACCAAGCACTATCCCATGTTTATGTATGTATTCAAATGCTAAGTGGGTAAAGAGCCCTCACCGCTCACCCGCTTGTGAGTTTGTTCAGCATAGGTATAGGAATCAGCGATGCGACGTTGCCACGTTGGTATTCTTTCGCTCTCTCTCTTTCCCACTGTATACAAATACAATGTGGATCGCGTTCTTCGCTGCTGCCGACGAACCGCGTATACAAATAATGGCAGTGGACAGGGACACGACGGCGGCGGCAGTGTTGGGCAGCACAGATGACTGTCTTTTCCACTGAGCGACGTGGTGACTGTGCAGATGTGTATAGTTAGTTTTAACATGGAACTTCACACCAACAGTGCAGATACTCCTAATTGCAAAAGACCTCTTACCCATTAAAATACGCCTTTTATTGATGATTGCTGTGTCACAGACTTGTCACATATCTTCTCCTCTTCAAGTTTCAAGTGAAGTTCACATTGGCACTGTTCTGATATTGAACCACAGTAGTAACTGAGTTCTTTACAACAACAGACAATTCGCGAGTATTTCAAGTGTTCGGCAGTGCTGAGAAATTGAAGGGTTTCGAGTTGATTCTAACATCGTGAATTTTTCCTCCATTTCACATGTTAAATAAATAAGTCTGAACTATGAATGTTTGGTCTGGAGTTATACAGTGACGGAAAATA
>JASCZW010000742.1:0-95030 GCA_034211315.2 Aedes japonicus
ATCTTCCCTTAAATCATTGCAATCGAGTGGGTGACTAACCGCAAGTCAATCTTCTTCATTTAAAATTATCAACTAAATTTTTGGACGTTTTTTTTAAAACATGAACCATTCGGCATTTATTAGGTGCTATAAACCACGTTTTGTTTTACTAACATTTCTCTATTTCTGCTTCTTTATAAAAAATATTACAAAAAAAATCATCTTATGGTACCTTTTAACAAGCCCAACAACAATCACATATTCAAGTAATGAATAATTTTAAAAAAATCGACAACTTACAGGTACTGAATTAGCAAACAATTTCATCTCTCTGACTATGAAAAAATATTAATTTTAACATACATAAACAAACAAAATGGATGAAAAAAATTTTGATCAATTGAAACAAATAAATAAAAACAACCTTCTAAATTGTTGCACCACCTTCCAATCTGTCGAGTTTGTTTTATTTTTGTTTCTTGTTGGAGAAAAATTGTGACATTTATTTGTAGTGTTATGATCGTCTGACATCCTTGCAATTAACATGTTGATTCAGCTAACATAGGTGAGAACCTTTCTGTTTGTCTAATATTATGGTGAACTACTAATAAATAACATTGATGGATATTATCAATTATATGTAGCTAATGGAAAATGATTTAAAATTCATGGTAATCTATATTACCTGTAAATTGGTCAAAAACATTTCTGCAAAGGTGGAGGTTTGCGAAAATGGTCAATTTTTTGTAAATAAAATTAATGAACGTACCTTGAGAGATATCACACATGCTATTGAACATCCTTCACACGGTTTGTAAAATTTGGTGTTTTTATTATTTAAGCACTTCTAATTGGATAAAGTTAGATTTTGATCAAGTCACCCCATTACTGAAGATTGGCCGCGGGAATCGAACAATTTTTAAAGTTCATCACGACACAATAGATTTTTCAGCATTTACGTGTAGTGTTATGCTACAGTATCACCAGTACTGGTTTTAAATAATGTAAAACAGTGAAATTTTACAAGATAATTATCATAATAGAAAATTTCAAGAAATAGTTCAAAAAGTGATCGAAGTCACCCGTTTCTGGTCCTCATATTGAAACAGTGTTAGCACAAAATCTTAAGAAAATGGCAGAGAGAACAAACGAACAATTTCACTCACTATTGCCTCATCAATCAACATCCAACTGCTGATATTTTGAGCACTGAGCACTGAGCACTGAGCACTGAGCACTGAGCACTGGGCACTGAGCACTGAGTGTCGAGCACCAAAACATTCCCGTGTTAATCGTTTTGTATGTATACTTGTGGTGGTGCGATATTATAACTACAGCCGTTTGTAGCAACGCACATCGCTTGAACAACATCCCTTCCATCGAATAATACGGTGCCGGATTGATTAATCAACCCAATCAAACGCACCTTCAAGTGTTACATTGATCTGAAAGCGATCAGAAACTTGTGTGGATCGTTGCATTTAAATTGACCACGAAGAATATCTTACCAACGTAATAGACGAGATAAACTATCTTGTGTTGTGGGGGGGTGACGTCTGAAGAAAGTGAGAAGAAGAACAGAAGAGAAAAGATACAGCGTATTCTTTCGAATTTATGCGCCAAAATCAACATATCATTTTTCAACCGATTTTCACCATTGTTTTAATATTGTTTGCTTCTTCGGTTTTAAATACTATTTTCAATATACAATTATTTTTAACATTATTTTGAACTATTAATCATATGTTAAGCACAATTTCTATATATAAAACAGGAAGTGGCCTTTTAGAACCGTACATAACAAAGAACGGATCATTCAAGTTGTGTGGTTTTTTATCTAAACAACTACGCAGGAACGATAACAGAAGAAGAAAACTTGGACAACATTTCTATGCAGGAAATAAAACTTTAAATGATAAGATTTTATTATTACATTATGGCTGTGTGGTAGTTTTTTTAGTTTTGATTAGTTATATAACATGCATCTTGAACGTTGACAAGGTGTCCTTATTATTCTGCTTTTGGATTTGTTATTCGTGGTCAGCTTCGTTCAGATTAACGTTTCTGGACGCATGGAATCAACTGTGTGGCATATCAGAAGGCCTGTCAGCGGTTACGTTTTAAAAAACGGCACGACATTGGGACACAGCACGCGCCAATGCCATCGTGTGCTGTACCTGCAGTCAGTGTAGTACCCTGTTTACGATCATCGTTTCATGGCATGTTTTCCATTAGATGCTGGTCGAATTGGCTGAGACAGATCCAGGATGACCTATGGTTCTTGATATCTTTACATCGAGCTCGCTGACAACCACTGTAAATTACGAGCTGAAGTTAACAATGAGACCTGCTCAACGAGGCACTGATTTGGTCGAGATGCATATGTTTACTCGCGCGGCAGTTGACTCTACTCGGCAAAGAAGGGCGTTATACGACGCTTTGGTGAAAGCGATTGACGACTGAGGCGGAGGCTGCTTCTTCATCGTGCCTGGCAGGACTCGCAAAGAGTACCTTCATCACCGTATTGCAAACTGCGGATTCGCCCATGATCGGATATTACGCTGGCGGCGTTGCCTGTTGCCAGGAATTGCAGCCACATTGCTAGGAAGGCGGTCGAACTGGCTCAGTCACCGTTGAAGCTGCCGTTGAATCTTCAGCTGACAGACGAATTGACATGCAGCATTTCGAAGAAGATTCGGCAGGGACGAAAGATGTTTGCAATGTTGTAGATCACCATCTGGGCGAGATGCACAATAGCTCTCAAGCTGGCGTGGAGGCGCTCGATCGAGCTATGCAGATCCTGCACTGAGTTATTCGAGACCGCCTGGAGGTGCAATGATTTTGTTGCCAGGTGATTTTCGACAAACACCTGTCCTGTCATTCCCTGAAACCTGCAGATTTCGCATTTGTGGCGATATTTTAAAAAGCTACGGTTGACGGAGAGTTACCTTGCAAAACGATCCGTGCGTCACGAGATGTTTTTCGAATCAATTGTGTTGGCGGTGGCAACGGATTGATTTCGGTACACCTGCCGAATGTGTGCCGGCTGTCATGTCCAGAATTATGAGAACCACGATTGGTTAAGTGCACGTGCGAAAAAAATAAGACTATGCCGGGGATTTGAATTTCCGTGAATTCAAAATATGAACTATCCTGGACAATTACATTCATTCAAAGCTTAATTGATTGTGAAGCTAATCTGAGCGAGTAACCTAATTGTCTAACAACATTCTGAATTCGTTGGATTTACCAGGATTTACTACCTTATGATTGAAGCATTGAAGATTGAATCTGTTATCATCGTCTGCTCCAGAATCTCCAATCAACCCCTAGGTTGTGCAATGGAACAAGATTGAACGATTCAGAAACTCAAAGATAATACAGTGATTACTCAAAGAGCAAATTCAAGGGCGAATACGAATTTCGCCATGGCCAATCAATAAAATCCTAAGAAGATCAATCTTCCCAAAAGTATGCAGGATCTACATCTTCTTTACCGTATCTACTGCTGGGTCCCAGTGTGCGTTATGAGCGTGCACTGGACAGGCCACACACCCTGGCTGCCTTCTGCCAGAAAACTGCCAAGCATGGCGGGGGTCAGTTATGGTGCTGAGGTGCAACCATCATGCGGCAACTTTCTTGACCTTTGAGTTGCTACCGCAGGAAGGAATAACGGCAAAGATTATCAAGAAATATTGGATGACCAGGTATTTTTGAGAAACCTTCACATTATTCTTAAAAACAACTCTATTGCCCAACAGGTGCTGCCAATGATGAAGACCATCTTTCCTGGTGGCGAGAGAGTCTTCAAGATGACAACGCTCCAATCCACACTGCTCAAATCTTTAAGGCGTGGTACGAATAGCATGACAGACTTTCATCACCTTGATTGGCTGGCACAGTCATGAACCTCAGCATGCTATCGAGCCACCTGGTCTACATTAGAAGCACGCGTGAGAGGTGTACTTTCCGTCCACCATCATTCTCAAAAGCGTTAGAAGGTTTTGATCGACGAGTGGTATAAAATACCTATAGAAACAACTCAAAATCGTACGATTCATCCCTAGGTGTATCCTAGCCGTTTGAATGCGAAAGGCGGACCCACACCTTATTAAACGCGATTTTCCTTTGAAACGATCTATCAATCAAAATAACTGAATTATTGTAGCATATCCGAACTTTATATATTTTCGAAACTATGTTTGAATAATTTGCCATTGTCTGATGCCCACAATAGAAACCTCAGATTTGCCACCAGTTGTGTTGGTTTGTAAAATCATGCGGAGTTTGATGTATGTTAGCCAGGTTGGACATCGTTCTCTGGCGGAACCCGGATCCCGAGAGTGTCACATGTCCGTCTGCAGTGTGACCGAAACTCTCAGGTTGAACCGTGTAATCTTGATTTGTAAAATCATGAAGTTTGATGTGTCGCAATCCGTAGTTTGGAATCGTTCTATATATGCATTTCTCGAGACCCGGAATCGGAACGTCGCCAGTGATGGCTAATGTGGCAGATACTCTCAGGTTGATACCAATGGTGTTGGTTGTAAATCTGTGAAGTTTGATATGTCGCAAGCCAGGTTTGATACAGTTCTAACTCTGGCCATATACTAATGGTAGGGTACTTCCTTCACGATTCCCGATAATGAATCTGGAACTACGGGAAATAACGAAATGTCGCTACTCTTCCAAAAACTAGGATAATTTGTGATGTATGGAAAAAATGGTCTAATTTGGTGTACGCAGAGTTACAGATAAATTAAAAGGGATTTTCAACATAAGAATTATCAGGCAATAGGGTAAAACTACATTTTAGGAAATGGCCATATATCTCAGTTTTTATGGGCCGATTCATCGATCTTTAACCACTGACGAGACTTGTTATAAATTCTTATTTCTAAGAAAAATATAATATTTCCGATTTCAAGTAACGTAAAAAATAACGAGCTGCAGAAAATGAGCACATTTGACATAACCTCAAAGTATCCGTGCTATCTCCAGATACCCGGAAATCAAATCAAATGTTGAATAAACATGCTACAAACTAGAATAAATTCCCGTCGAACGCTTCAGTTCATCAAAACGGTTTATTATTCACCGAACTGTATCACTTTGAATCTGGACAAAATTTTGCTAGTCTTCTCCTTTTTGATCATTCCCTGTACCTCGAATCATTCGAGTCGAATGTCCATGTTTCTGGCATTGCTATCTTTGTTTATATACGCGCCGGATAATAGAAAAAAGAATGAAGTCTACCACAAAGCACTGAACTGAACTGGCGCAAGATTCTGTCAACCGGTACAAGCATGCACTAAAAGTTAATTTTAGTTTATATTACAGAATCGAAGGTAATACTCACAAATCCATTCGTTGTTTTCTGCAACGAAACTGATTTGTATTTATTATGAAGGTACATTCGTAATTAATGGCACACGCACAACTGTCAAAAGCACGAAGCTTTTGTTGACACAGAAAGATCATTCGTACATTTTACGTAAACAATACAAAGAGCTACGAATATTTGGTCACAAATTAAAAAAAAACGTCCCTCTGCTGGTTGCATGAAGGACTGACAGATCTACTTTATCGACTCGAAATGTAATTGACAAAAAAATCGACCACGTGGAGTGTCCAGCGTATTTTTATTGTTTCTGACATGGGATTCGAACCTGAATATTTTAAAAGAGCTAATTCTGAATCCGTGGTTGATCTCACTAGACCATGCTAACTCGTGAAAACAAGTTCGATTAATGAGCATGAAGTTATAGCTCTCGACAACGCTCTAATTTTTATTTTGTGATAGATAAATTATTCCCACCCATACCAGCAGCAAAACCATCATGCATGAGTACGGTATAAAAGAGAAACAGCGATAGGCTTGTTTTCACGAAATTCATTTCGTGTATTTTACAAGAAGGTGTAACGATAGCATTTCACCAGATTAAAAGCATTATGAATGTTTCATACAATATACGAGACATTTGTTGTATGTACAAAATCCATGTTTACGAAACGCGTGAAAGCTACTTTACGAAGATAAATTTTCAGTGTGTAAATAAACAAATTCGAAAAGTGTTTAATTCAATCAATATCTAAAATCAAATCAAGATTCATAATCTGTTATCGATCGCGAATGAACGATAACAAAAGTTGAGGTGACAAACAAGCCAAGCCTGGTTTTAAGTCACTTAAAAAAAATGAAATCATAAATGTTCGGAATCATTTGAATCCTAAAATCGGTTAAAGCGGAACAAAATTCACCGGATCAGCTAGTTTTTTATAAACCTTAAATAGAAATCGCAAAAAAATATATATACTTATTAAAAGCGCCGAAACTATTACTCCTACAATACTGCAATGTACAGAAGATCAGTGTTAAATTTAATTTTGTTTCAGTTGATGACAGATATTCCATATTAAGTAAATGTGTTTTTGTTCATTATATTATTAAACAATCAACTTTAACCCATATCTCAAAAACTGCTCTACTTTAATTTTTTTGGCGGCATTTTTAAATTTTGCATAAAATTTCACATTAGAAGCATTAGTCGAATTATAAAGTTCATCACTTTAGATTTGATGAAGAAGGAGATGTTCGCTCATCGCCATGAGGCACCAAGAGTGAACAGTAATGTTTGCTAGAATGAAAGATATGAAGAGAAAGTGTTGAAAGTTCCGTCAGTGTACGGTAGATTGGAAATAGAACAGAAGTAATGAAAATTGAGCGAAAGGGCATGGGTAAGTAGTACTCGAACCAAAGACGTTACCTTTGCCTAACATCCCACTGCGGGGTAGGTCGAGGCACGGACGAGTCTGCCACTTCAACAGGCAAAAGTAACGTGTTGGTACGCGCTCATGTACTACTGATAGTTGTGTGATAGTTTCTAGCGGTAGTTTGCATGGACTCTGCTTTGATGCGCACATGGGAGAGGAACTCTCTCCTTTTTTGGGTTTGTTTTGATTCGCAACGTCTGAGATCACTCAGGTTTTAGATTTATTTTGTAAACTAAATAGTGTGACTAGGACCAAATATTGCATGCCCTAATCGACTCAGCGAGTTGATCAAATAAATAAGCCCTCCTTCAACTTAAACATTATGCATATACCGAACAATTTATTCTAGCATTCCTCCAAATGTAAACCCAATGCTCACATCAATCAGACTAAAATCCCCCTGTGTCATTACCCCACTGCCGTCAAGGTACAAGCCATGCGCTCAGATCTAGCACCAGAATCATGTTCTATAATCAACCCACCAGTGGAGGGATGCCATATCCAGCTCACGGTCACCGTTCGTGATTTTTGCACGTGACGACGACGTACCAACTCCGGGGTACCAATCTCCCAGAACTAACTCATCAGATACCTACTTGGTGGCTGATACTGCCGCTCACCTCGTCATTTGTACACCGAGTATGTACATCAACCACTGCTGGCCCTTCTCTCATCACGATACTCCGGGAGACAGAACAGAAAGGGAAAATAATCATCCGGTATGACATGACAGCATAATAACATCTAATTCTCGTGTAGATACATTTTAAACCATTTGCATTTAAATATTTTCGTTTAGGATTTCGACGCTTTCGAGAGCGATGCCGAGGAATCGAACGTGGTGGAATGGGGCAAAAAAAAATCTACAGCAACGAGCGAGAAATAATTTCGTCCATCAGTGCAGCATTATTTTCTTATTTTTTACGTACAAAATAATTTAAAAGCTATTATCGCTCTCGGTACCCAGGGTCTCGGGTGGCCCCTTCCCAACATTACGTTGCTTGAGTTCGAATCAGACCCGCTTGGCAGACAGCGGATAATCTCAACTCGGCACCACACGGCACAAACATCACGGTCTTCAGCCAGAATTACTCTTTTGCATATCTACAAAAGGACTCTCCTCGGCTGCGGCTTTGACTTCGAGTTGATGCATGCAACAATAACAGCAATGGTTAGCGCTCCTGGCTGCGGGTGGCGACTAGTGGTGGCGGTGGCAGGGATGCCCAACACGGTGTTGTTTAGCTCCGGAGAGACTAGTTCAGAACATTGCATGCAGATTACCGTCCGTCCGTTCGTCGGTCTCCGCTTGGGTTGAGTTGATGGCTTTCGTATGCATACAGAGAGTGTTGGCTGGAAGACTTGCAGTGTAGTTGGGCCGAACATCCAATCTGACCGAGCGACCAGACTAAGCCGCCAACTGTGGCTGGCTTTACCGGTCGGTTTGGTGTACGAAACAATAATCGAAAGTAAACACATTCCGCACTTCGGAACAGCAGCTGCCGCCGGAGCAGTGCATTCGCCACCAACAACTCAAATGAAAGTGAGTTAAACGATTCCTGGTGTTCGGTGGTGAAGTTGTTTCTTTCGATCACTGCGGTGTCCCTGGCGGGGTTGCTAGATGTTTTGAAAATGTTTAACGAATTGGTTAGTAATCGCGGGAGCTCGGAAAAACTTCTACCCTTCAGAAATTTCCAAAACCATAAAAATTACAGTTGCACCCCTCGTTCCTCATTCCGGCACTGTCGAGTTAAAATATGTATCCCACTCCAAATACCAGAAGCAAACCGAATGCACAAAACAGAGAGCAAACTACCCGAACGTGAATTGAAACATTTAAGCAAAATTGAACCTGCGAAACACAACGAGATGATGATGGGTTCTGAGCTGGCTGCGAGTGTGACTGCGTGGAAAACCGATTGTCTGCAGCAAGAAGAGGGTCCTTACCTTCTGCGCCAACAGCAACCGCAAGGACTTGAACGCTCCCGTCTCCTTGCGCCATCAGTCTCCCCCGGCAGACACAAAACTTCGTGGTTTCGGGTGCATTGTGATCACTGCCACATCACTTGACTGTCTATTTCAAAACAACCACCCGGAGTAATTTTATTTGTTCGGTCGGGGATAATCGAGACCAAGCTTCTCGAGGTAGTTACACACGAATACCGTGTGAGTTGTTGAGATGTGCGGTAGCCATCAGATTTGAACGTACTGATGTGTAATTTTGATTTCGTCATGTGCGATTCCGATGTGCAATCTTTCCCACAGTTAACCCAAATGTGGACGAGGTGGGTTTACGGAAATTAAACGTGAATTGCACAATTTATGGTGCAGAAACTTGGTCAAATTGCCACCGACTGATCCATTGGTAAATAAATGTAGGTGAAATGTTGAGAATTCAAACGAAAGCTGAAGAGACAAAGGCGGTGAGGAAAGTCAGTGGAAGAATCATTTGAGTTTTTGTTTTGCGAGAATAATTGTTAGCCGACGGTGTTAATATTTCCAATGGGTGCAGTGAAGATAGGCTCTCGTAGTATGGTGAAGAGCTTTTCCATTAGATATATTAGTGACTTATTCCATATGGTGGTTACAAAGGGTCCCCTGTTAACCTTCTTACGCAAACAAAACAAGAGTGGAGATGGTGACCAGTGTAGTATGTTTATAATTAAAAACTAAATATTTCTGATAAATGCTATAAATCGGGTGTGACAAAGTAGATTTAATGCCTTTTTGACTACGCCTCCCTTTCAACAATTCCAGGTTGATGAGCTTACACCGACTTCCATAACTTGTCAATCTGCGAGGGTCTTGCCAACTAAGATGTCGCAAAGCAAAGTGTATAAACCTTCACTGGATTATTATTATTACTATTTATTAACGACACTTTACCATGTATGTGGCATTCGTGTCGGGCTTCCCTGGATGGCTTCGATACTCTGGACTGCATTTTGATAGAAAGGGGACCAAACGACAACGCAGTAATCCAAAAAAAGACGAACCAAAGAGCAGTATAGTGTCTTCAGACAGTAAACGTCTTTGAATGTTTTTGCGAAGCGGAAGATGAATGCTAGCTGCGATGAGGTTTTAGAAACAATATAGACAATGTGGTTCTCGAATGACAGTCTAGCATTACTCCCAGTTCCTTTACTGTTGTTTTCTTTAAGAATGTAGTTGTGGAGATACATCGCACGTCTTCAGCCAAAGGAGATAGTCGAGCATTTGGATACATTTAAGGACATTCTGTTGATCCGGCACCTATCGTCGAACACTTGTAGTTCCTGCTGAAGAAAGTGGGCGTCTTCTGGACATTTAATGACGTAGCAGAGGGATTCCATCCAGAATGTGCCGGAAATCCCAAAAATCATACCCGATCATCATTGATTTGGATGAAACTTGGCACATGAGTTCGGTACGTTGGAAAAAAAAAATTCCACTGGTGTTAAGATAATTTGGGTTCAAGAGTAACTTTTGAGATGGGCGTATGTGTTTTTTCCAACATTTTACTTGAAAAATCGTAGTTCAAAAACCATTACATTTAGAGAAAAACTTTACATAAGGGAATTGTAGGGAACTAAAAAGCCTTTCTTAAAAAAATATACACAGAAAAAAATTTTTTTTTCATCAAGAAAAATCAAAAATAATTACTAAAAATAAAATATCTAAAAAAACATATCATTAATATTTTTTTAATTTGTTGTATGGAAATTTTAGGAAAAAAGACACGTTTTAAAAAAAACTCTAGGATGGACGCTTTAACAATAAAAAAGTTTTTCAAATAGCGAACTTTAGTGTATATTTCAAATTTTGGTTATTCATTCTTATAAATAATTTTTGATATTACAATATGGTTTTGGAGATCATTACAAACAATAATAATAATAATGATAAACCACTAAACGCAACCGTTTTCAAGATATTTCTGATTTTCTTTCAATAAAATTTCAAAACCTCAAAAAATACGCCCTTTTCATAAATTACTTGTGATATTAAAACAACAATAGCTAACAATTGTTTCTCTTGTGTTTTTAGCCTTTTTAAAACACATGTATGTGCCTCTTACTTACTCTTAACAGCTCGTCGATTGAAAAAGCTTCACTTAAAGTTATAAGACAAAAATAATGAATTATGGTTGGATTTATATTTATATATACCATTTATTAGTCTCGGTCATTGATAATATTACATAAACATTATATAAACTATTGATTGCTTTTATATATATTATGAATCCTGCCTTCTTCGTCATTCGAAAACAGTTTTACAAAAACTTCGTTTTCTGAAATTGGAACGAATGAGTGGTACATCTGTGTACCTGCAATCGTTTTAGTCTTGTTCATGTTGTACAGCAAGGCTTGCATATCTTGCCATTCGTTTTAATGTACCACCAATTGCATCGCAAGGTCCCTTACCGTGGGATGTTGCGAAAAATGCCATTCAACATCAATATTGTATTTCTTTTAAACTTACAAAGGCTTGCAAAGTTCTTCCTATTTTTATATTGGGATGCTGCCCCGTCAGACATAAACGTAGCTTCTTTACTTTAATTTTTGTTTGCAAAAGCTTATTAGTTTTGAAATAAACACCTGCATCGCAATCGTATCATGTTGCAACACTTCTGAGATAACAATGAAACTGATATTTTTAAGTATTCCAGATTCCGTGTAATAAATGACAAAAGGGTGAATAGTGGCTTGCTCATTACTCCAATAACTACTTTGAACAGCATCTTGAAAAACAAATGAATAATTTTCAGAAAAATCACAAATTATTATTACTTTGCCGTCTTTAAGACAACTTTTATAATCTCTCAAGAAACTAGACTGCTGAGATTTGACAAAATCGTGGGATACTAATTGTTCCAACTTTTCACAAAAATAAGCAATAAATTCATCAATTGGTTTAACAAGTGTCTCTAAACTACATCTATCAGTTGAAATCCATTGCTCAAAAGATATTTCAACTAAACCACGTTTTTCTAATTTGTCTGTTAAACTACTCTCAAAATCTGAAAAGCCAGGATATCGTTCGCATTCACGGAGGTAACATTTTTAGTTCTAGTTGATGAGCTACATAATATTTCTTCAAAACACAATTTATAATCATTCTCGAATGAATATTTTCTAAGACCATGAAGCATCAAGTTAATGTTCTCATGAATGGTGCAAACACAAATGTTATGAGAACCTGTGCTGCTAAGTAATTTGCAAATGCTTTGGTCTTAGTGCTGCAAAAGAGCTAAACCCAACAGCATTTTGATGCATCTCTTGAAATTTAATGAAAGCTTCTCTTAATGAACAAACTAAAAGGCGCTTTTGAATATGAACCCTCTTACCTTCACTCCTCACTGAAACGTAGTCGTTCATACCAGGGGTTGCTCGTGTAATCTCATCACTGTCGTAAAATTGCAAAATTTGGTTTTTTATTTCCGGGTTCAGACCGTGTCCCAGCTTTTCGTTAGGGGCAGCTAAAACACCTTTCGTGCTTTGCAAGGAATTTAGCTTGTGATACGATGTACTTGTTTGTTATTCCAAATTCTGCCATTACTCTTTGATTTGTCCAAGATTGTGGTAAAACCGAAAGTATCCTTACTTGATCGTCCCTCGAAGTTTCTGGATCAGCATACCGGTCCTTTAGCTGCGCGATTATTTCGTCATATTCGGCTGCTTTCACTTTCAATTGTTCCAGGTCATCCTCCTCCGCTTGATCCCCAAATATGTGTGTCCGAATGCCGTTTGAAACATCTTTGAACTTTTTGCGGGCATAATTTACGTTCAGGAACTTTTTAGCCGATATTGGCGAAACGTTGATTCCAGCTACGCCCTTGTTAAATAGCTCAATATTATGGCGCCTTGAATAATCTTGCACACTGCTATCAGATGGCACTGACATTAATGATATTGCCGATGGCGTTTCCTCGAGACCATACAAGTCTACTTGCCGTGATGTAGATGGTTGTGGATCCATAATGTTAGTAATTGATGGTTTCTCACTAGGCTCCGAAATTGCAGCATGGGATTGTTCCGTTCTATTTAAATGCAAACGACAATTATCACAAATCATCAAAGAAGTGTCCAAATGTGTTTTGCCCATAAACTTGAGTTTTTTGACATTTTGTTCGGTTAATTTACGAAGGTTTTTTGAGCACCGTTTAGTGGGAAACGGCATACAACACTTCTTCATGTTAAACTCCATTTTCAGTTCACTCAGATAGATTTTACTGATGAATGCGACTATGTATGAGCATATATATTGGCTGTGGTACCTTTGGAAATGCAGGTATAAAACATCTCTGGTAGTTTACAGGCAGCGTACATTAGCTGTTTTTTTTATGAGAAGATATACCTGACATACGTTATAGCTGCTATTTGTCTACCTACCTTAAACAATATGTGTTACTTTCATCGCTACATCACCGAACTGTTCGGAGTGTAGTTTTCACACACTACACCCGACCTCTAACATCGTTGAGCTTGGCAAAATAGTCAGCAGTTCGATTAATATGCTTCTTCTATATGACCCTCCGCATAATTTCATCATCTGTCCATTTCCCACTTGTCGCCCCTGCGACATCTATCTCGCTGTTACTTTCATCGCTTTAGCAAATTCGCTCCCTTCATTCTCTGAGCGGCCCGACCGATACAGCCATAAAACAATTATAAATATATTGATTGCAATATTAAAACAATAGTGCTATTTATCTTGTTCTTTCAAATGAGTCTTCTTATCATCCTGATATCAAAAGAAAAGAGGACATTAGAGTAATGTGAACGTTATAATATGAAGATCTTGGAAAATTTATCATTTCTGGTGGAAATCTCGATTAACTTAAGAAAAGAGCGAATTTTCTGAGGTTTTTTCATTCTATTGAAATAAAATCCGAAAAATCTCGAAAAACGGTTGCGTTCAGGTGATTTATCATTATAATCATAATTGTTTTTAATGATCTCCAAAATCATATTGTATAATTAATTTTCATTTATAATAATGAATAACCAAAATTTGAAATATGCACCAAAGTTCGCTCTTCGGAAAACTTTTTTATTATAAGAGCGTCCATCCTAGAGTTTTTTCAAAACGTGTCTTTTTTCTCAAATTTCCACAAAACAAATTTGGAAAATATTAAAAATATGTTTTTTTTATATTTGATTATTAGTATTTATTTTCGATTTTTCTTTATGAAAAACATTTTTTTTTCAGTGTACATTTTTTTACAAAGCCTTTTTAGTTCTCTACATCTCCCCCATATAAAGTTTTTCTCTAAATGTAATGGTTTTTGAACTACGATTTTTCAAGTAAAATGTTGGAAAAAAACATACACCCATCTCAAAAGTTACTCTTGAATCCAAATAATCTTAACACCAGTGGATTTTTTTTTCAACATACCGAAGACGTGTACCAAGTTTCATCAAAATCGAAGATAGTTGAGTTTGGTGACCGACCGATTTGGCGTGGAATCAGTCAGCACCGTTTTAGGTCGTCCGCGTAGGATAATTTCAGGCATCTGAAGGCCAAGTTCATGTCGTTTATATATAACAGGAAAAGGAATGGGCTAAGGTGGCTGACTTGCGGAAATGCCAGATGTTTCTGAAAAGCAAGACGAGGCATAATCTGAAATCCAGTCAGGTATGAGCGGAGCCAGTTCAACAATAGATCGTGAATCCCTATTTTTTCGTTAATGACCGCATCCAATTGAGTTTTTCATCTGCGTCTTGTCTTAAATCACCATATCACTATGGATAGTGAATGTAGAGCGAAATACAGACAAGCGGGGAATATGGACCACACAGGTAACCAGAGTCCCGGTTTTAGTGGATATCGCCACCCAAAGCTATTCAACCGTTGAATCTTCGGAAGGCTTCAGAAGTCAGCGCAAGGCAACCACCACCAGATTTTTTGTTGCTATTGAGCGATGACCGGTTTAGCCGATAGACATAATACGTGTCGTCGAACAGTTGTTTTTATAATGTGTTGTTATTGAACCAGGTGTCTGTGAAGGCGTTAACATTGGCGAGCGAACTGTTGATACCACCTACGTTCTGGTTGTACTGAAGGACTGTCAATGAAGGGCAGAGGATTTGCCAGGCAGCGATCTGAAAGATGAGGCAGCATCACCCCGAGCAACGTCATTACTTGCCATAGATGGCATCTTGGAGAGCCCTGTACCCATCACTAGACCCAGGGCCGGGACGACTTTGACAGCTGGAACTAGCAAATAGAACATCATTGTAACCGGCAGTGGGCACAGCTGAGCTAGGAGGGTTCTGGGCTTCCATACTGCGTTGTGACGTGCGTCCCAGACCGGTTGAAGTTACGGCGAATAAATGTTGATGAAGAGCATGGATGAGATGATAGGTGTGTAGTGGACTGATAGCGGCGCTCTAGTGGAGGCATCATCAGGAGAAAGATGGCTGGAATCGGAAGATTCATCAGAAAGGGTACGCTCTACAAATTAAGGGTACTGCCTGAGTTCGCAGCTCATGGTATAACAAATCAACGTTACTGCCAAATTATCGAAAAGGCTGAATATTTTGATCATGACCATTGTATTTGCGGTAGTTTGCCTCAGTAGCATTCTACACACTCAGATTATTTTTACAGAAATCTGTAAAGTTTTACCGAATTCTCAACAGCTGAACGTTCGGTAATCCAATTTTACGGATTTCGGTAAAATTTTACCGAGATCCGGTAAATTTTTTACAGATATCTGTAAAATCTCACCGACATCCGTAAAATCGGATTACCGAACGTTCAGCTGTTGAAAATTCGGTAAAACTGTACAAATTTCTGTAGAAAAATCTAAGTGTGTATGGAAGCATAAATAACAAGTGATAAAAGTGCTCATAGTACATACTCTAAACGACATAAAATTTACTAACCTGCCTAAGATATTGGAATCAATTCTGGCCGATGATACACCGGTTGGTACAAAGACGTTTGACATACGGACGTTTGGCATAAAGACGTTTGGCCAAATGGACGTTTGGCCGAATGGACGTTTGGCCGAATAATCGTTTTGTATAAAGATGTTTGGCATATATTTTTTTTTCATTGATCAGTAAAACTCCAAAGAACTGCTCTTGTTTGAAAGAAGAAAAAATCATGAATGTTTTATACCAGGCAAGCGCTTGAATGAGAAGGTCGCTTCCGGATACAGAAATTTGCTTCGTCAAATATGCAGCGCAATATTTCGTTGATCATGAGAACTCCAAAGAACTGATCATGTTTGAAAGGAGGAGCAATCTCACAAAATAGTAATTGACCGGGCAAGCGCTTGATTCAGAAGTTTTCTCTCGGATTCAGGAATATGTATCTTCATAAAAAGGCCCTTGTGCAAGGTATCAAGAAAAGGTACAAAGGTACGAAAGAACTCTATATTTCTTCAAGTTTACTACAGTTAATGGCCCATTTAGTCTAGCTTTTTAAATAAGTACGTTTTTCCACCTAGAATCAGGAGTCTCAGATTTTTTCAAAACATATGCACTTCTCACGGCTCAATACCAATTTTTGACTTTTTGAACACAGAAATCTCGGTTTTTAGTGAATCGATATACTTGAAACTTGATCAGAATGCTTGTAACTGCAAATGCGGACACATATTGAAGAACTCTTATGGTAATAAGCCTAGAATATTTCATCACATCGGAATGCTACCTAATGCATTGGAAAATATTTGTTTGGTTTCTCATTTCCATCTTTTAATCTAATGCGTTTGAAAATATTTTTTTGGATTCTTATTTCCTTTTCTTAGCAATACCTATTTGAAAGACGATTTTCGGCCAAACGTCCATTTGGCTAAACATCCATATGTTAAAGATCCATATGCCAAACGTTCCACCCCCATTCTGACCCATGGTGCAACTTCAATGTACACCTTCTTATTTTTTGTACCAATCGGGCTGAATTTTTCGGGCTTTTAATGTTAATCGGAGTTTCTCGTTTTCGCATGATTTTTTTTACAGTTTCAGGTGGTTGTACAAAAAAAAGTGACATATAAGACTTTAAGGTCAATATTGACCCGGATTTCAACCCTGCTTAGAATTTCGAAAATTTAACTGAGAGTGAATGTTTATGAACCATTCGTCTTGAGCAAAGTTTCTCAGTGCGTAACGAAACGTCTTTTGAAATTATTATATTTGCTCCAAATCGTGCTGCAGAGATGGCGCTACAGTCTATCATTGCAAAAAGGAGCTCTAAAGAGTCGCTGTCTTCGGGAAGTTGCTTATATTGTAAAGTTTAGTCATTTGACATTATCAGATTAGTTCCGGATTTTACCACAGAGAGGGAGTCGTCTATCTGTGTCAAATTAAACTTAAGAGCGTTAAGAGAGCCGTCTTGGGTAAAGTTGTTGAGAATGTAAAATGAAGTCATTTGACTTTACCAGATTAGTTACAAATTGGGCCCAAAACATGGCGCTGTAGTCTATCTTTGCCAAATGCAGCTCTAGAGGGTTGTCGTCTTCGGAAAAGTTTCTCGGTTTGTCATGTGTCGTCATTGGCATTATAATGTTAAATCCAGATCTTGCCACTAAGATAGCACTGAAGTCTATCTGTGCTAAATCAAGCTCTAGAGAGATGTCGTCTTGGATAAAGTGTCAGTATGTCATGTGTCGTCTTTTTAGTTCCAGATCTTACCGCAGAAATTGCACTGCAGTCAATCTTTTTCAAATTAGGCTCTAAAGAGCTGACGTCTTTGGCAAAGTTTCTCAGTATGTAATTTGTCGTCTTTTGTCATTGCTATATAAATTCCAGATCATGCCGCAGATACGGTGCCTCAGTCTATCCTTGAAAAATGAAACTACCCGTCTTCGGAAAAAAAATTCAGTACGTCATTTTTCGACTTTTGGCATTATCAGATTAGTTCCTGCACACAGTACACACATCTTAGTTAGAACAAAACCTCTTCAAAATTTTTCGTTCGAATGCAAATGAAAAAAAAAACTAACACCGCACAAACTACATGTTGAGTTAGCCAGTGGTGAATACAAAGACAGTAGGTTTCTGTTCATGACAACATGACCTAATATTCTAGAGAAATCTACAGCAATCAGAAATTGCATTGAGCGTTAAATGGATTTCCTTTAAAGCAAAGAAGGCAAAACATATGTGTTGCCAAAAATTGAAACCTACTGTATTTGTATTTACCACTGCTGGCATCAACTTAAGAATTTTGTAACTAGATAACATACATCATAGAATGCTGTGCATTCCAAAAACCTTTCGTTTGTTTACTTGTTTGCATGGTTTGAATTCTTCGTTTTCAAAATGTCGTGAATTGAAAAATACGGATACAGAGTTTTGGACACAAGGTGACGTAAAAATGGTGTCAATATGCGAAACGCTTTGGAGTTCATCTCGCGAGTGTAAAATTCATCAAAACTAAGTTTTGGGAACACTGTTCTTTGGATGAGCTGCCAAGAAAAGACTCCCTACCCTATACTGGATCAGAAAGTGGTTGCTCTAATTCGGAATAACAAATCACTGTCGGTACGTTATTTGGAGAATAAAGCGGGAACCAGCGTCGAAATGATTCAACGTATTGAGAAACGGAACAACCTGAAGACCAACAAGAAGCAGAAAATCGCCAAATAGAGTGCAGAACAGAAGCGACACGCAGTAATAAGGCCCAGTAATTGTATTTGCGGGGTTGCAGCGACCGAATGCATGTAAAGGGTGTGCCACATAAAATTGCACAACGGAAAAAACGCTGTAGAAAATTACCCATTTTGGTGTTTTCTCTTAAGAATTAAGGTAGAGGTAGTTATGAGTGTTATTTGGGATACCTGGGAATACCTTTGAGGTACTATTTTGGTATTGTCTTACCTCAATTTGGTATTCGCATAACATTGTGGGAACAGTTTTATGGTATTATCCTTAGGTATTTTACCTCTTAATCTGAGCTCCTCAATACCAAGGCCAGTTATCAAGTTATTCGCTCCTGCTCGGGTAGTTTACGAAAATAAATTTTCAGTGTATATATTGACAAAGCAACACCGCTTAAACACCATTTTTCTCCCATAGAAACAGAAAAAAAATCTTTGAGGTATCTCATCGAATCTTCCAGGCCGCCTCGAATCATCTTACCATAAGGTACTAGGTGGATCTTCACAGATTGCCTGTCAATATGCAAAATTTGGATGACGTCTGTATTGAGTTATCTCAAATAATATTAATCCATCAAATACATCACAAAACATAGCGATTGATTGAGCGGATTGGAGCTAATGATATCATTGGGTATAGCATCAAGTCTCCCCCGGTTGGTGCTAAACCGATGAGCCTGGACATCAATAGAAGTATAAAGTTGCCAGAAAGCACGAAATGCAGCTACGCACTCTTAATTTTACCAAATCCTTCAATCGCAATTTCAAATGGATTCGCCTAGATTGTTCTTTAGAAGCTTCTTCAGGATTGATACAGTTGTAAAAATTGAAATTTTACGAAAAAAAAGTTTGCTTCGAGTATCGGCTGTGAAAGATTGTGTCGATGCTTTATTACGCACTATTGTGCTATTGGTCATGGCGTTTTTCGTATTTTTTTGGTTATCTATAATTCGGCGATGTGAGCTATCGAGTGAGCACAGAAAAATAAACAACAAGAATGCTTCTTGGTGAGATGTTAGGCTTCGCCAGGCTGGTGATCCGGTGGTGGGGATCACAGTTAATTGTGATCCATAACATTGGTTTGCCATGCTCGCAGTACCACCAACAATCAATATGCAACTAGCGATTTGATATTGGCTCACCGTTGTAAAACGCCTTGGTCCGAAGTACACCTTGAAGCCAGCACCTTGATATACATATTTGCGCCTTCGTTTTGATTTGCTGTGTAATTTTGACAGAATATTTGACAGTGTGTTCGTGTGAGTTCATTATAAGGGGCGCATTATTAAGGGGACCCTCCCCTGGATTTGGGCAAAAATAAGGCAAAATTTGGATTTTTTTTTTGTGGTAGATTGAAAAGGCGTAAGAACTTTCGGTTTTGACGAATCAATTTGATTATTATTCAAGATTTCAAAGGGATAAAAAATTGAGAGATAAGATAAGAGATAAAAAATACAAGCTTTGCCTTATTTTTGCCCAAATCCAGGGGAGGGTCCCCTTAAGCTTGGGACCGTATTGACTGGGCCAAGAAAAAAATCCTATTTGTTCGGGACCTACTGGTCTTATAAAGAGTTAGTCTATGGTACCACCATATCCTGGAGCAAGTAAACAACTATACCATTTTGTGATTGGCTCCAATAGCACTGTTTGTATAAATAGGTTCAAATGAGAAATAGGTATTAATATTGAAAAAATAGAGGCAGGTTATAACTAAGATATAACCGCAAGTTTAACATAGAATGCGTTAGTGTTCGTAGAATAAACGTCAATGGTTGCCAAACAGCATAAATTTTCAACTGTAGTATTGTTAGATATGTTGAAACACAGAAATACCTTTCGACACACTGATACACAAACACAAGGTAGCACAGTGACTAACCCCCTGGGTTTGGCCCATATCACGAATAGTTCAAATTTTCCGTTGATACACTTTTTAACTATGAATTATGTTTCTTAATCAAATATTATTTGGCTTCCAAAAGCTATAACATTGGTTTAAATATTCAGATTTTTGCCAAGAACTGAAAATTGAAATGAGCATAGCTTTTTCAACTCTCAGCTAGCGGGGAAAAGGCAAGCAATGCTTGTCTAATAGTCTTGTCACAAAATCGAAGCATTTTAACGCTTTAGCATTGAGGCAAAGGGCAGTCTATCAAACATTAACATTCTAAAAATCGTTCAAAAGTTAGGGGGGCTCTGCCTCCCGCTGGCTACGCCTATGCAACATCATCAATACGTATCCACGGGATTCTATAGGGTCTCCTCCTAACAACAACATTAAACATTTTGTCAAAAATTCAAGCTTTCGAACTAGAGGATGCCCCAACGGATAGAACTGTGAGCACAGGGGAGTAGGAATTTCTACGCTCTTAATGAAATTCGTTTCAATCGGGTGCCCTTATGGTCCCTACAATATACCGTTCATATGAATTTATACAGAGTGGATCATTTCCATCGTGATAGATAAAATTTCAATAAGAAGATATACAGTACAGTCCTGGTAGAAAAGAAATACTTACTAGGTATAGTTTGATTGCATCAGATCGATCTTGTATCGATACAATTTTTTTATTATTATTATTCCTTTATTATCAAGATTTTCAGCCCTGGGCTGGTTCATCTCCCGTCGTAGTCACTCAACCTGTTGGGTATTTTCGTATCTTGTTCGGGGGTCAACTCGAACTCGTGACTTTGGCGTAAGAGGTATGGATGTTAACTACTACGCCGGGGTCGTCCCCCGTGATACAAATATTGAATGTCTATTAAACAACTATGAAGGTTTTGATAGTGTATACATTCTGCGTGTTTGAAACTACTTTTTTGAGTTATTATGATTATGTTCATGCAATTATGCAAAAGTACAATTTTTGACTAGCAAAAAAAAGTTTGCGCACTTGCCATATTTAGTTTCTTGAGTGCACCTGGCTCTGAATTTGTTTCTTAAAAACCATAACATTTTTCCGCGGATGTCGCATAAAATTGCTTGATTGGCCACCGCAATCACCAGATCTGAACCCAATTGTGAACTAGCGGTCGATTCAGCATTTGACAAAGGTAAGGTTACCAACAGAAACAGCCTACCCAGCAGTGGGATGTTAGACAAAGGTAACGTCCTTGGTTCAAGTACTACTTTACCCATGACCTTTCGCTCAATTTTCAATACTTCTATTCTATTTCCAACCTACCGTACACTGACGGAACTTTCTACACTTTCTCTTCATATCTTTTATTCTAGCACAGAAAATACAAAACGTAACAATTAGAGTAAACCAAAACAAGCTATTTGAATTCATCGGGAAAGTTATAAGATACATGCAAGGTTGCGGCTAATCATTTTTGACTTATCCATATTCATTTGCCGATAGCTCTTCTCAGAAGCTCAATTTCAAAATATAATGTATGATGAACTTATGGTGCTTGAGTAGACCTACAACTTGGTCTAACAATACATAGCTCTATCTCTTATATCTGAGGAATAAGAGCGTATATTCGCAGTGATCTTCGCGATGATATTCGCGGTGAAGATCACTATGAATATACGCTCTCGTGTCGAAGATAAAGGAGTTAGAGCAAGGTACTGTTAGACAAAGTTGTAGGTCTACTCATGCACTACAAGTTCATCATACATCATATTATCAAATCGACCCTCTGAAAGGAGATATTGGCAAATGAATATGCCTGAGTCAAAAATGATAAGCCGCAACCCTGGATACATGCAAGTTGGGAAAAATGCAAGTTTTTCAAACACCTGCCTTACAGGTCATTGGCATCTGAAGATGATAGATTCAATTCACACATTATGAAAACAAGCACTGATCCAATTTGCACAAATTCAAGCAAAAACGTCTAATTCAACAGTCAACACGAGCTCCAAACTAGAGCATCATTCACATTCGCCTCGTTGGAAAATGCCAAGATCACTAAGAATTAACCATTGGTCAGGTTCAATCAGGCCATTGACAAGCCTATATCAATAGCAGTGATTGACAGTAGACCGGATGTCCTGGGCCCAAATTGATTTGGGCCCGCTGTCAGCTGTCAAATAGAGGTCTGATCATTTGTTCTGGTTGTTTGTTTTGATGTAAAACACCACAGAAAGCAATCTTTCTGCTTTGTATGACGTGCACAACGAAAACGAGCATCAACAGACAAAACGTAAACGAGCAACAACAAACACAACTCACAATGTTGACATTATTTTGACAGCTGAGCTTGCTGAGATGTTGTCTACGTGAAAAAGTGGCCCTTGTCATAGGCCTGGGTTCAATCGACTTCTTCATGTTTCGGAAGTGCCTACTAGGTTCGGGATGACATTCATCGTTGGGTGATATTCATCGTTGCAGCAAGGGCAAGGATCTCAAATGTTTTCACAACGGACGAAGTCAATCGTCATGGGAAATCTAACAACCAAAACAAAACAAATAAAATGACAACTACAGATTTTCGGGATCTGAGTTCACGCTTTTCTGAAAAAAAAAAACACAAATATAATAAGTTTTGCGAAATTTAAGCGGATGAAGTCCGACCAAGGAGCAAAAACGAATGTTGTGACGTGGAAATAATCCTCTATAGGGTAGGTAACGACTTAAGCACCCCGAGACCCTATTCCAAGCACGGGGTTAACGTTAATCTACAACGCTCATTTTTTGCAGTATGGTGCTTCACTAGATGGAGCACCATACTGCAAAAAATGAGCGTTGTAGGTTAACGTTAACATCGTGCTTGGAATAGGGTCTCGGGGTGCTTAAATCGTTACCTACCCTATATGTTTTCGAGACTTCAGGATGCTTCAGGAATTTTTTTAAATTCTTGTAGTGTGGACTATTTCCAAATCCTTCAGGGTGTCAAAGATTTTGGAAAGAAAGCCCTATGTTTATTATAAGACTTCAAGGTGAACAACGATTTAAGACAGTATTCTAAACATCGAAATCCTCCCGTAGCTCAGTCAGCAAAGGCACAGCTACAAAGCAAAACCATGCTAGAGGGGGTTCACACTAATGCAAAAATGGTACATGGCATGGAATACTCTCAATTGGTAACTGAGAAAATGCTCTTGTGTGTATCATCCATTCATGTTACGCATCTCTGATATGTTTGTTTCTTTTTATCTATGTTCACTGTTATTCAAATAAATTCTTGGGGCTATTTTTAAAAATCCCACAACAAAACGCTGCAGAAAATTGCCCTTAAGATTTTCTATTGAAAATTTAGGTAGAAGTAGTTTAGAGTGTTTTGTTTTGTTGTATTTTTATCTCTGTCAGTTTTTCGAAAATTGGAAAAAATGACGTCACACGAAAAGCAACATCGCAAATTAATTTTGCGCAAGCACCTGGAAAATTCTCAACTCTTTCATCGGGACATCGGAAAACAACTCGGAATTGTGCAATCAACGGTGAGTCAGAGTCGCGATTAAACGTTACTACGAAACTCTGAGTATCGAACCGAAGGAGGAATGCGGTCAGAATGGATGTTCTATTAGTGATCAGGATCATAAGCGTGTCGTGGAAGCATTTAAGTGGAATCCCAATGATTTGGTCAGGGATGTGGCCAAAACGATGGATTAGTCCAAGTCTTTCGTTCAGCAAGCCAAGGACTGGGAGGGACTACATACGTACAAAGTGCAGAAGGCTCCAAATCGTGACGAAGGGCAAAATACTGTGGTTAGGTCATGGGCGCGGAACCTCTACACCCAGATGCTGACGAAGCCTCATTGTCTCATTATGGATTGTAGCATGTGGGCCAAATAGCTTGCTTAATGAAATAGCTTTTTCTCTTCAAGGAATAATCCATTGTAAATAAATTGTAAATAGTAGATATAAAAATCTTATATATTAAAATCTCGCATGCAAGTTATTCATCCGAGCCGATTCATTGGTCTGATTCACGAACTTCGACGACCATCAAGTCTAACTACGGGGAAGGATTTATGCAAATTCAGTTACGAATGGGAAAGAGATAGCCAGACCTGGGCATCTATGAAAGAAGGAGATGGCAATCATCATCGGTTACGAATGTAACATTTGAGGATCGGGTTCAAAAGGTCGTTGTACTTTTTGAGGTTCAACAACCTCTGGTCACGAACATGACTACCATTCGCAACCTATCTGAGGATTACAAGTGCTACACTTTAGCAATTTGATCTGGACCGTGGATAGGAACGTGAGTGCGAGCTAGTTGTTCCGTGTGGTCGCGAATCCATTGTGGTACGTTAAATGACGGAGAAGTCTTAAGTCTTAAGATTTACGTTAGTTTTCCCTTCTTAGGCTAGTTAGTTAGTTATCGGAGGTGCGGTAATAAGTCGTGTGCAAGTGTTTTCCGTAAAGAAAGAAGGTAATTTGTTTAGAGTGTGTCCTTAAAATTGTGTGTATTTATAAGTCTCGAACAGCCGTTCGACGGCTTCTTGTAAGGAATTCCAGAGCGAGTCTCGGACCCACGCTATAGCGCCACCACGCAGCCGACACCACCAGCCAACCCAATCGACCACCGAGCACTGTCCATCTAGGCCAGGAAAACTTCCCGGATTGCGGAGTTATTCCGAATCGCGGAGGGGTACTGCACCGCCTATCTTGCGTCCCGCGGGAAATCCGATTTCGTCGTCACCATTTTGTCGTCGACGAGCCAAAGACAAGCGCCGCCATTCCGTCTTGCATTGTATGGTAGACAACCGTCGTTCAGCCGGCCGCCATTGACCGGTGCTGCCTATTTCGCGCTGCAACCGCAAACGCCATTCACCGGTAGGGACCGGTAAAGCAGAACGGTACCGTAAGCACATGCGCATGTGAGGAAATTGAGACACACACGAAAACCAAGTTAGACTAGTTAGAAGCCAAAAATCCGCACACGCCAGAAGACAGGACTAGAAGGGAAGAGGAAGGGAAAACCATGAAACTAAAATGAACCTAGGTTAAATATAAATTCCGAACTCAAATAAACGTGATCTTGTGAGTTATCTGTATCTAAAAAAGGGTGTTGCGGCGGTCCGCCATGTTATTCGTGAATTTTAGGCATTAAGATTTTTCCCGTCGTTCGATTAGTTTTCCGTTCGTTTAGTTATTCTTTTTCGTTGTTTTCTCCAAGTCTGGACTGCTTGGGAATCTCAGTCCCTCCATTCACGTTTCCATTGAAGCGCGAAGGCGAGAATTGTGTAAGTGAGCTCTGCCTGTGATGAAATAGGCGGCGTATACAAGAGTTGATTTGTGCCTAATCGAACGACGGTCTTCTCTCGCTACACTCATAACCGATAGTGGAGCCATCTTTACGCGGAACGCGGGAGTACTTTATTAGGACGTTCAGCGACGCTAGATCTTGTCCCATTCCCTACTGAATTTGTATGAGAAACCTGTCCTGAGGTTAGGATTTCTTGCCGGGCAACCCAACAGACAAGTGGCCCTCTTCGGAGGTGGCGCTTAAGCCACTTGTTAAGGAATTCCAGGGTTTAGAGAACCCGTAGCCGCACGCGGCGTGCAACTTGATGTTCCGGAGGAAGTAAGGAAGTAGACACTTTCAAAGTATGCCGTTCGTGACTACCGGGACTGTAAATGGGGAGGTCTGCTGCCTGTGTTGAAGCAACACGAGAGCCCTACGATCTTCTGGCCGGATCTATCTTCGTGCCACTATTCAAATGTTGTCCAGGACTGGTACTTAGCCAAAAGGGTCACTTTTGTGCAGAACTACATGGCCACCTCACCTCTACCTTAGCTGTAGAACGCTATCAGAATGTATCAAAAATCTTGGTATGGGGCGCTGTTTTATGAAAGGTAAAACTTGCTCTTGTTTTCATAAGACCTAACGTAAAAATCAACACTGAATATTACATCGAGCAGGTTTTGAAGAACCATCTGCTTCCTTACGCTTCAACGCTGCGTGGTATTACACCAAAAGTGTTTCTAACAGCACTCAGCTCCAGCTCACAAGGAAAAGAAGACACAAACGTGGTACGCGGAAAATTTGTCCGATTTCATCTCAAGCGAAGAATGGCCTGCATCTTCACCAGATCTCACTCACTTGACTACTTTGTTTGGGGTTATATGCTCCAACATACACCAAAGTTTTTTTTTGCACGGTTTTTTTTACACGGGTTGATTTCGGCGATAACTCCAGAACGGAACAACTTATCGACCTAATTCAAATCACATTTTACGTTTTGGGCCAAGAGTAATCATATGGCAGTTTTTCAAAAAATTCACAATTTTTGGTGTAAATACTCAAAATTTTAAAAACTGCATTTTGATCATTGCATGGAAAGGTAACGCATAATCGGAGCAATATAAAATGTTTAAGCATGTGAATTTATCAACTCTATTTAGTCTTTTTTTACACGGTTCCATACTAAAAGTGGAAAGTATCCCCCGTGCAAAAAAAAACCTTAGTGTATAGGCCCTACGAAAGGGCTTACTTAAGATCTTTTCAAGAAACATTTGGTTGATATTTGGGACCAAATTCCTCAGGAAATCGTGCGTGCTAGCTGCGATGGGCTTACAAAGCGTTAGCTTAAGGTTATCAAGGAAAAGGGTGAGAGATTAGAATTGAGTTAGTATGGTTTATTTCTATAACATGTTTCTTTCAAATGAAAAATAAATGCTATAATTTGGTCGGTTTGTTTTGCTGTAATCCCATTTTGTTTGAGTGACACCTATTGTGAGACACCCTGTCCAGAACCTTATGGGTGGAGCTAAGCATGAGGTGCGAGCGTAGGTACTTTTCTTCAGCGTTTTTTCCGAGATGCAACGGTATACCCTTTATTTGATGATTGGTTGGTCAAACAATCGATTTTCATATTAGGTGCGCAACTAAGTTCTCCCTGTTTTTTGGTGAAAAAGGAACTTTATTTTGAAAACAAAGGTTACAAACGAATTATCTCAAAGTATTGCCCATCACTAGCTACGACTTTTTCCCATCTTTCTGGTAGAACGTGACTACCATTTCGATAGAACTGTTCGTCTTTTGATGCTATCCAAGAATCAAGCCATTTTGAGATGTCATCATATGAGTGGAATTGCTGACCAGTGAGACCATGCCATCGAACGGAACAAGTAATAATTGGACCGTGCAATATCAGAGAATATGGCGGGTGGGTAGGACTTCCCATTTGAGCTGCTTCCAGGTAGGTTTTTACGGATTTCGCAACGTGAGGTCGAGTGTTGTCATGCTAAAGAATCAATTTCGTGTCTGTGCTGGTATTGTGGCCGTTTTTTCGGCAGTGCCCGGCTCAGTCGCATCAATTGAGTTCGATACCGTTCCTGGTAATGGTTTCGTTTGGTTTCAACAGCTCATAATAAATAACACCAACTTGGTCCCACCAAATACACAGCATAACCATCGCGGCGTGAATATTCGGCCAAGGCGACGATGTTGAAGCATGCCCGGCAGTCCCCATGAATGTTTCCGTTTTAGGTTACTGTATGAATCCAATTTTCGTCACCCGTCACAATGCGATGTAGAAAACTCTTCTGACTTCGTAAATCTGGTAAGGGAACCCAAGTTCTTTGCTTTCGGATTCATTCCCAACGCATGCAATCGCTTAGAAACGGCTCGGCGGGAAACCCTAATCCTGAACCAAGCTCTTCTTACGCTCTGGACACGGGATCCTCATCCAGCAGCGCTCAATACAGAGTCTTCGAAGTCTTTCGACCTTCTTCACGCGGACGATCATCAACACTGAAATACAGCTTTTTGAAGCGACGAAATCCAAATCTACGACACGTTGCTTCACTCAGACGCAGCATCACTCGTAAACTTCGGAGCTCGTGATGCGCTTCGTAGCAGCCACGAACAGAAAGAAAAATAAGCACTTCCTGCAAATGACGATGATGTGGCAACGGAAATCGGGGACACCTTCAAACAACCAAAATATATAACGCTAAACCGAAATCAGCATCGATTTGGCAAAGCGGTTTATTTACTCATATGTCTGAGCTTAATTTATGACGCTTGAGATGTACAACATTCGACCAGCACTTACTACTGGCGCCATCTATTGCTAAACAGCGGGAACTTAGTTGCTCACCTAATATTTTGAGTCAAACATTTGCCAAAAATAATCAAAGTGTAATAGTGTGGGCAAACAACTTTGCAGGCAGCATTGTTTGGCAAAACTTAACTGCGTATTCAAAGTATTGTCAAACAATGTGACACGTTGAACACGTTTGAACCATCCGCTTGACATTTCACAAAATTTATAATTGCACTGAAACCAATTTAAGATCAAGCTGTACTTCCCCTAATCTATGTTCTATTTGGTGAACTATTACTCAAAATCTAAGTTTCCAAAAGAAATGACATTATGTTTGAAATTCACTCTGTTTTTGTTCAACCGATTTTCGAGAAAATGTCTGTCAAAATTAATTTTACGTCGGTCCGAAATAAGTCTGCTAATTGAATGTGAATAATCTTGGTTCCGTGAATACACACACAAATAGGCTTGACTCGTAACGGAGGTTATTTGAGTTGAGGCGAAATCAGTTTCAATCATACAAGATGTCTCAGGACATGATGAAATTTTAATTCTGGAAACACAATAAATTTGAACTAATTATTCAACCAAATGATTGTGAACAAGGGAGCTATGGATGGAAAATTTTCTACTAAACAGAACATAAACAGTACTACGGAACTGAAGAAAATCCAACATTCAGAAACCTATTCAGTTCCTTCCTTTGTTTCCCCTCTACTTTTGCTTGATTGTGCATGAAGTTGTGCAAATCGGTGTCCTAGTTCTCGCAGCGAATATAAATTACCATTGCTTTCGACTCCAGAAAGTAGCACTAGCATCAGCAGTCACCTCAGGCGCCATGCACCGCGAACTCACCTTTACTGCCATTAAGCAACAATCCTGATGGAGCCATGAACACTCTTTAATATCCTCGGTGAAGGAAAATTCATCATTAGCGTCTATTCGGCAAACAATAAATCCCCTTTGCATACGGGAAACGAACATAGAAAATTGCATTTCCTTTTCGGTCTGCAGCGCCGTGACCACGGGACTTCGAGGTGGAGGTGTGCGTGTGTGTATATGGATCGTGTGCAAATGACCGTGAATTCGGCACGTTACGAAGAAGGATCGTTTGCCAAAGTCGTCAAAAAAGATTTTAATGGCCCAAAGTTGCGGAGTTTCGCTAGAGAAGCAGAAACCAGACCAGAAACGACGTTCGACACTCACACTCGTATATTGCGAGCTTTTACGCCTCACTGCGCCCTGAAAGCATGTACATAAATGCATACACACTTCCTCTAACTTCTTCTATGCTCCTGCCCAGGAACCGGGATGTCAGAGTAATACCCGAGCTCATTTCCAGAGCCCGGCAGTCGATTTTATGGCTTTTCCTGCAAAGTTCCCAGCCATAGATATCACGAAATGCGATTTCTGAATTTATTTATTTTTACTTCGTCGTATTATTTTTTTTTCCACTGCAAAATAAAGTGTATTCGGTTTTACGAGTGCCATTTTGAAAACAAAATAATATTTTTAATAATGTGCTCCTCTCCTTGATCTCCGTTGAGCATAAAGTTATTATTGAAATTTCCACAGAACGCAAACATGTGTCTGTTTGAATAAGCAGCCCTGTCCACTGCCGGTTGGTTGGCCGGCTGGGAATCGGTTGCTACTCCTCCGCAGAATCAGTCAAAATTCAATCACATTGCCCCCGGTTTGCTTCCACCACCGCCGCCACCACCATGCAGGTTTTCAGCAAACAAGTCTCCTGATGGTCATTTCGGGAATGATGAAGATCACCAATAAAAAAACAAATCCCAAGCCAGCGAGGATTTCACCAGAAATCATAAATCTCATAAACCCATCAAAAGCATATCAATGATTCAAGCGAAGCCCCTCTGCGGGTAAAAAATCATAATTAAAATGTTGGTTGATCCAAGGCTTTTAATCTGAACGTTGTTTGGTCGTCCAGCCGTTTCTTGGGGCAGTTTGGCGTGATTGCCCGGGTGGACCACCGCCGGAAGAGCGGTGCATCGAGGCGCAAGGTTTTCCATTTACGAACAGCTTTTTTGGTTCTTCGGTTGGTTGGTTGGTTCGTTTAACGGTTGCATAACGTTTGTTCTTTTTTTTTTCTCTCGATTGCTTTCATACAAAATTTTGACGGAAACAAGCGGTCGGCGAAGATTCGTGCTGCATGTGCAAAAGAAATCAAATACAAATTTATTTTATGGTGACTTTTATGACTCAGTTTTGAAGCGCATTTGCTTTCGGAGGAATGATTTTTTTTAGTTGTAATTTGTTGCTTGACCCTGGGCGCTGGTTAGTTTCATTCTGAACGGGAGGATTGGTCTGAATTTGTTTGAAATTATACATTTTATGAGCTGGAGATTATTTGGCCGTTGAACAAATAGTGAAAAGTTTGATTGTGAACATTCTTCAAATTTGACATTACATGGTTTTTGTTGGATTATAGTAAGCGTTGCATCTGAATACTGTTTATAATAAGCTTTGATTTTCAAATAAACCTTCGATTCAGTATCGTTCTAGCGACACGTTCGGACGTGTTTTACGCTGTAATTGAAATCGGAATTTTCTTTCTGAAAGTTACTGTCGCGTATGCTCGTCCTCCATCGTGCAAGATGGGAGGAAAGGGAAAGCACCGAAAACGAGAGAAGAAGAAGAAGTCCGACGCATCATCAGGAAATGAATCGCTCCAGGGGGAAAGCAGCCTTAGACGAAAACGACGAAACTCCATTTGCTCTAGAAGCGACCGCTCGTCACACGGATCAGTGGGCATTAGGGTGCTGCTTTTTTATCAGAAAACCTGGGGGCTCACCTTCCAAATGATAGCTAAGGGTGTAACAACAAAACTTTTCTATGGCGACGATGTTGTGAAATGCTTTTTAGAGGTCGCTAATTTAAGTTTTTTGAAAAAAGTTCCATTTTCTTACCAAAAATCAAATATCTAGTTAATAAAAATCTAACAAAAACTATACCTTTTATATTTTTAACAAATTGTTAATGGCCCAAACTAAAAGAGAAAACAATGTCACGGTTGGATTCGGGTCAGTTATTTCGTCATTATTGTTATAATTTTGAAAAACTATGATTGTATTGCTAATCTATCTATATATATAAAAATGAAATGCTGTCCGTTCGAGACAGCATATCTCACGAACGACTCGATGGAATTACTTGATTTCTTTTTCATTTGATTTGTTTTGAATCCCAACAGGTTTAAAAAAAAAAATGTACCAAATTTTTTCGGGAAAGTAAAAAAATTCATTTAAATTAAATTTTCACTTTGTATGGAAATATCATATTAGAAAACAACAACACCATTTATCGAGTTGGAAGGAGAAACCGTTGGAAAATTTTATAATGGCGTCTTAATTAACAAAAAAAGGACGAGAGAGGAGCGAATCTCTCATTGTTATTTAGGACTTTTTGAAAAATTATGCGAAAAACGATAAAAGACTGGAGTCGTTTATTATGCGAGTTTTTACGTGGTGTTCAGAATTCACGCAGAAGATACTGTTCACTTAGATTTTGTCATTAACGCGTTTAAGTAATCACTTTTGTTGCTTTTTACGAGGTTTTCGTAAATTACGGGTTTGTACGTGAATTCTAGGAGCTACTCAAATGTTTTTAAGGATTTTTTTTTCAGCGCACTCATTCCTGCGTAAAAAGCAACCTCACCCAAGTAACATTGCCAAGACCATCCAGCTTTACTAAGTTTTATTAAAGTTTTATGAAAGCCACCAGAAATCAATTCGGTTTTATTATGGCAGCAAGAGATGCCAATAGGTTTCAAATTTTAGTCAGGTTTATAAGAACCTTTTTACAACAATCTTAAAACCTTAACTTCTAAAATTTTATCCCTATCAAAGTTTTTATTTTGACTTTGTAAAATCATAAAATGCTGTTTTGAAATACCGTTTTAGGACTCATTCATATTATCTTATTATGGTCAGTTGAAAAAGCATTTTAAAACCATTTTGCTTCCAGTAAATGCATTAAACGGCTAATTGGCAATTTGAAAAGCTTCCAAGCGACCAGATAGTTTTATAGTAACCATTGCTAAAACTGTGATTTCTTGCAATCGCCATATTGGAATGAATGAAATAATTGAAATGTGGAAAAAAAATACTAAATTTTAAATGTCATACAATTGAACTGTAGATCTAAGGCAAATTTCGGTATTCGTTCAGATAACCTTATTGAATTCCATAAATTTTCAGAAGTTTCTTGATTAATTTATCGAATATATTTCTTTAAATTTTGTTTTTGATGTTGTAAACTCGCATAATTTCCGAGGCGCATTAATTTTCAGCTCTTATCATGCCAATATTCACCATACAATTAAATGCGCATATGATTTGGAGCATGATATGCTAAACAAAGAAAACTCAATTTGTTTTATATATTTTGCTTTCAAACATAATTTCCCGCAACATTTGAGCTTTTTTCTTAGCCATTATTTACTGTTGAATGAATCAGAAGAGCAGAGAATCGAACAAAGCAGAACAACAAAAACAAACCACGATATCACCGTGAATTTTGACAGCTGTGGCCATTCGGCATTATCTTTCATAATAACATCTTTCACTAGAACATTTTCAAAACCTTTAGGTCTTGGAAAGGTTTTATTAATTTGTTCTCACAACCGTCTAAAGAGTGGGCCACTTTGTACACATTTCGGCTTTAAAGATGCAGAGAGGAGGTGTTGGTGGACAGAACAGTTTTGAATGTAGTTTCATCAACAAAGCCGGGAGGAGCGCTATACGGCTGGAATAGAACTGAAATTGTTACTTGGGCAGTGTAAACGTGTAGGTTCACGTATAAATTGAAACGTTTGTATTGGTGATATCTCGCAGCGAGCTGTAAATAGGAGTGAAGTTCGATGGAGGATGAGAGTATTAGTTTTTGTATTCTATGTTGAACTGACAGGTGTATAATAACATTTTTGTTTATATTAGTATCGTTCACTGTTTATATTAATATTGCATCAGGAAAGTGAAAACGAACATATTACTAGAAATTTAGAAGAAACTAATTATGTTGCAATTTCAATTTCAATTAGTATTATTGTGCAATGCCTCGTACTAGACGAAGTAATATTGGTCGCTGCAGCCGCACGACTGTTAGCGCAGCAAAATCTTGAATGAGGCGTTCTGCATGCAATTCAAAATGACTTGGATCGACAACGAATGGCACGGGCTCGACCGATGTTGGATCAAGAAGAGAGAGCAGGTCGAAATACAAGCGATAGAAAGAAGCGTAATCGGGAAGTATCAGAAAGATCTGGTGACAATCGTACCCAAAATAACATCACTAAACGACTACGACAGCAAACCTACATTCTGCAAAATCTTCAACGTCTATTTCAATATGATCCTTTGATTAATTTCAGTGCGGATATATCAATCGCCATTGAATCAATTAGTGAAGTTTGTTCTCATTGTTATGCATTGTAGCTCCCAAATGAAACACCAAATGAATTGTGTTGTGCAAGTGGCAAAGTTAAAGTAACGCCACTAAATCCACCACCAGAGCGTTTGCGCTCATTGGTGTCTGGATCAGAAAGTGATTCTAAACATATTCTGCAGAACATCCAGAGCTATAATGGTTGTTTTCAAATGACTTCGTTTTGGGCAACGAACATAATAAGAGAACAGTTCATGCCAACACCTATGGTAATATCTATGATGTTCTATTAGTTTTCTTGGACAATAAACCTTACCTTACAGCAACACATTTTGATTAAATCATCACAAAACAGTAAGAAATTAACTCTAAATAAATGGAATTAATACTTATTGCAAATAAACTTTTTCATTTATAACTCCTTCTCCAATTTTCCATTAAGTAATTTAATTATGGGCAGGACAACGCCTGCCGGGCCAGCTATTTTACAATATTTACTCATATAAAAGTGTAACCAACATACTGCTATTATGAAGTTAATGCAATAGCAAGATGCGAAAATTTATGACATACAAATATGCCGAAGAACGGTCTATCTTCAAAGTTTGCTAAAAAATATTCAAAATTTACTGAATTGATTGATTTTTTTTATATATATTCGCTGAAATAGTTAATGTATACTGCTTTGCTGCTCCAATTTGAAGGATCTTCTTTAAGCAAGATGTCGGGATTAACATTGAAAATCTTGAATAATATGACTGGTTGCTAACAAAATCTTGTAATTTCGAATCGGGATTGAACTTTTTAACTCTTTTTATATTTTTAGCATCACTTTGTTTTGAAAAATTAGCGAGCTTTTCTTTCTTCACGTTGTTGTTGACTGTATCGTCGAAAAGCGCCAAGCAAACATTGATTTCCGACAAATACCACAAGTGAATTGTGATTTTTTTGTATGTAGTCTGACTGATTTCCTCATCACTGTAGGTCCTCAAACTTTCAACAAATTTCAAATCATTTGATGGCGCAGACGTCGGTGATGGTGCGTTGTACCACCCTTTTAAGTATATTCGCACTACAAAAAGTACGAAACGCAGCAGATTAGTTTCGTAATCTGAATCCACAGTAAATTGGGATCATAGCAGGTACATATTTAGTCCATATATGGCTTTTGCCATCCATCTCGCGTGATGAAGTGCACTTGGCCATCGAAACTTCGTGAAACATTTGTCCCCAAGACATATCAAAGACCAGCTGATTCGCGCTTCAGTATTGACGAAGTGTTTTTTTCTACTAATTTACCAATTTTCTTGGATATCTTTTTGTCACAATGCTGGCAGCTTCCCGAACTTGATTAATTTACCGGGATCTTGGCCGGTGTTCTGACTAAAGGGTGTATTCGATAAAAATGGCACACATATATATACTCATCAAAATTAAACTGATTATTGGATTTTCTTGAAATTTTCTAGAATGAAGAACTACTAATGAGTTTTGATTTACAACATTTGTTTTATTCAATTTCGTCTGCCATCCCGAGTTCGCACCTTCCTTTTTCACTCACCCATCAAATTTTGTACAACCGATTTTCCCAGTGTTTTTGTTGTTTTTACCCAAATTTTCAATTCTAGCTCTGTTTTTATAGTTTTGGGATGTTTGCGTTCCGTTTTCATACACTGTTTCAGAATTTTTCAATTGGACGAAGTTCCGTGAATTTGCGGGTTCATATCCTTTGGCACAAAATTGACCTGTTGGCTCGGTACCACCCAATACGTTTCGAGCGTAGTGGCAGGATGCTAGATCAGGCCAAACAGAGTTCATCCTTTGTGCTTCTTAATGAATGGCAAGAGACGTTTGGCGCACTCTTCCGTGTAAATTGCAACTGTTTATTTATTCCGAAGTGATGAAGGGGAGCACTTATTTCACCACATCCGCAAATCGCCTGCCAGATTAGAAACTTCTTTGCAAATTTCGATAGTTTCTTCTTTCGAACATCCTCCTGAACATCGAACTTCGACTTGGCAACGAAATATTCTTGCCCAAGAAGTTGACGGAAGTCGGCCTTGACGTATGTTTCGTCATCCATCACGATGCAACCGGATTTGTGAGCAGCTTCGTGTAAAGTTTCCGGGCGCGGGTTTTCGCAGTGATGTTTTTGTTTTTCATTCCGGTTTGGGGCTTTTTGCACTTTGTAATCATGTAACCTCAGCACGCTTCATGGTTTTCTGCACAAAACCGACTGACACCTTATAGACTTTTTAGCGACATCTCAAATTGACATGTTTGGACGGTTCTTGAATTGTTGTACGACTTTCCTGGCCATTTTACTGTCGATTGGACCACTTTACGACCACTCCTTCCTTTCTTTGGACACTCAGACGCTCCCTTGAAGGTTCTTATTACACGAGACACAGTTGTATTTGCAATTCCAAGCCTTTAGCAATCCACCGGTGGGGACGCCCCGGATTTTGATTGTGAGTGCAATACTACCTCTTCACGGACAATTTCTTGTTTCGACGACATGACTGGAACTACTGAATGCATAACTACGGAAACTTGGCAGATGTAACCACTATGGATAACTTGGCAGCAATTTGCCATTCAGTTGAGATAACATGAATATTACTTGCTAAGTCATAATCAAGTTACTACAACTAATCATGATCATAGTGTGCTACTTGGGTAAGATCTACTCAAATTTCTAGGTTTTTTACTCATACGATTCAAAAGTTACAGAAGATTTTCTGTGTGCCATTTTTATCGAATACACCCTTTAGCAACGAAACCAGAACGGTCGACTCTTGTTCGCCCACTCCCAGCATGGGCTGTACACGGTGCAATTTCCGGATGAACCGACATTCAAGTTGGTTGCAATTGATTCCCACACCCAACTTTTGATCCGCTTACGAAATGTTCGTAGACGCCAGTTCCAGAGGACAGATCTGATAGAAATAAGAAGTGGCCGATCTGAATCCGGTAGATTGCTTCCAGAATGGACTCACCTGGAAAACGAGAGTTTCGACGTGTCATCCAAAATTTGGATGATCGCTCGAGACCATTCTGAAGTTGCAGCCACAAAGTCCTAAAGACGCACCCCAAGCCCGTTCCTCCTCTGAAGGTTGTCGATTCGATCCTGCTATCCCCAGCGGAGGATTTGCTTGACTCAAACATCCCAAGTCCGCTTGAAGGTCAGGTTGCGCAATGCGTCAATAACTTAGATGCCTCCCCTTGTGTCGTGCACCCGGAGGATAGGATTACTATCGAACAGATTTGTTCAGCGCTGAAGAACACCAAAAACATGAACGCTCCCGGTTTGATGATCTTCAACTTGATCATAAAAAGCTAACACCAAAGCTCACCTGCTCTTGAGTGCTATCTTCAACAGATGCTTGAACTTGCTTTCAAGGGGATGGGATTCCTGCGGTACTCGTTTCTGGCGGCGAGAAGTTTATTATCATTTCGTCTATGTAGACAATTTCGCTATTTTCCAACAATCAAGCCCTGGTGGACGAAGTCAAGCATCAACTGTCTTCTGGAGTTCCAGATGAAGGACCCGAGGAAGTCAAGCAGGATTTTGGGACTGCGGGTCAGCCGATCCGATGGCATGGTAGCCATAATCAAGAGCATTACATCGACAAACTCTGCAACGATTTCGAATGGAGGGACCCAATTCCGTGTCGACACCCCTGGACGTGAACCAAAAGTTAACGAAAGCCATGCAGCCAGAATCTGCGGAAGAGAAGAAGAAGATGAGAGGTACTCCGTTCAAGGAACTCGTTGGTGGTTTGCAGTTTGTGGCACAGTGCACCCGGCCAGATATTAGCCACGCGGCGAGTGTCGTCAGCAGCTTCAGCCACAAACCAGGATCTGCCCACTGGACGGCGGCCAAGCGAATTCTACGATACCTAAAGAGGACGAAGCACTACAAGCTGACCTATCGGGTCGATTCCAAGCAGGACTTCCAAGGATACAGCGATGCGGATTGGGTGAACGACGTTGAAACTCGGCGTTCCATTACTGGTTACGTGTTCCTGCAGAGTGGAGGTGCTATCTCCGAGCCCGAAGAGGCAGTCTACCGTAGCACTGTCACTATTGAAGCCGAATATATGGGGTTTCCCTTTCCGCCACCCAGGAAGCGGCATGGTGGAAGAGATTCCTGCAAGAGCTCCATGGGGGCGAAATTTCCGTTCCGATCAACTGCGACAACAAAAAGCACCATTATGTATGAAAACAAATTGAAGCCAAGACCATCTCCCTGAGTAATGTTCCATCGAATCTCCAGGCAGCAGATACTTTCACGAAACCGACTCCAAACTCGAAACTGCTTGAAGATATGAAAACGTTGGGCATTCAGAAACTACCGCTTAAGGAGGGATGTTAGATTATAGTAAGCGTTGCATCTGAATACTGTTTATAGTAAGCTTTGATTTTCAAATAAACCTTCATTCGTTACTTGCACTCTAACTTGAGCATACGTTTCTATCAGTTTTACTTTCAGAAGTTAGGGATTGTCTAGATGCATAGTCTAATTAACCATACACACAGCTAGTTCTAGGCGTTCTGCAAATATGATTATCAAACCTCCATCAGATATGTACTATATATCATATATCAGATTGGCCTACTGCTTAACATTTCATGGAGAAATGATTTGATAAAATATCAGGACTATTTCAACCAATCTTCAGGGCACAATAATTGTTGAACAATGGACAACTCGTATCGAAAATTTCGATATACTAATGGGTGTATTCGATAAAAATGGCACACAGAAAATCTTCTGTAACTTTTGAATCGTATGAGTAAAAAACCTAGAAATTTGAGTAGATCTTATCCATAGTGTATTATTTACATCTGTCAAGTTTCATAGTTATACATCTTTAGTAGTTCCAGTCATGTCATCGAAACAAGAAATTTTCCGTGAGAAAATTGTGTGCACTCACAATCAAAATCCAGGCGTCCCACTGGTGGATTGCTAAAAGGCTTGAATTGCAAATACAACTGTGTCTCGTGTAATAAGAACCTTCAAGGTCGTAAAAGTGGTCCAATGGACAGTAAAATGGCCAGGAAAGTCGTACAACAATTCAAGAACCGTCCAAACATGTCAATTCGAGAGATGTCGGGCAAAGTCTAAGGTGCCAGTCGCATTTGTGCAGAAACCCGCTTAGCGTGCTGGGTTACATGTTTACAAAGTGCAAAAAGCCCCCAACCGGAATGAAAAACCAACATCACTGCGAAAAACCTGCGCCCGGAAACTACACGAAGCTGCTCACCAACCTGGTTGCATTGTGATGATGACGAAACATACGTCAAGGTTTATTTCCGTCAACTTCTTCTTCTTTGGGCAAGAATATTTCGTTGCCAAGTCGAAGTTCGGATGTTTCGGAGGATGTTCGAAAGAAGAACCATCGAATTTAAAAGAAGTTTCTAATCTGTGGTGGCGATTTGCGGATGTGGTGAAATGAGTGCTCCCTTCATCACTTCCGGAACAATAAAACGGTGCGATTTACACGGAAGAGTGCTCAAGAAGCGTCTCTTGCCATTCATTAAGAAGTACACTAAGGATCAACTCTGTTTTGGCCTGATCTATCATCCTGCCACTACGCTCGAAACGTATTGGAGTGGTACCGAGCCAATTGAGCCGGTTTCAGCAAAGGATATGAACCAATTAAATTCACCGAACTCGTCCAATTGAAAATTCTGGGCAATTATGAAAACGGAACTTCGCAAATATCCCAAAACCATAAAAATAGAGCTAGAATTGAAGAAAAATGGTAAAAACAACAAAACACTGGGAAAATCAGTTGCACAAATTTGATAGGTGGAGTGGGTAAGGAAGGTGCGGGCATTCGGGATGGAGACGAAATTGAATAAAACAATGTTGTAAATCAAAACTCATTAGTAGTTCTTCATTCCCTGAAAATTTCGGGTGAAAATCCGATAATCAGTTTAATTTTGATGAGAATTATTTTTATCGAATACACCCTTTAAGTCTGGTCGTTGGAAGCTTCTACACCGCTGCTCACATCGAAGTAGGAACCAGAAGTCACGATACTTCTTCAAATTAGAGGATTGGCCGTGTTGATATTGAACACGGCAAATTGCTTGTGACAACTACGAACTGTACCGAACACAACCCAAAGCAACGCCCATTTCAGGGTCAATAATTATACAGCCCTAATTGCAAGTTGAATCTGTTATTCGTGTAAACAGAGAACCCCACTGCAGTTGGAAAACAATAACCCGTCTATCAACTAATGACTATTATCCTGTGAGCTCGTATTTAATTGTCGCAGTGCCTACAATTTTACGATCACGATGACCATAGTGTTTCGATTGTCCGCCATTGCTTACTTGTAGAAATGCATCTTTTCGTTTCGCCCTGTAACTTAACAGGTCCCTACGACGCCATCTAGGTTATCACGCAGTCAGTTAATTGCCCCACAACGACAATAACGACGACGACGACGACGACGACGACGACAGTTGGTGGCAGTAATAATCATATATTATTTTCATGGCGCGTTTGCCGGGTTTGGTTGGAGTAATTGAGTAATTAGCTCACGCCATGGAGGACACACAATAATAGCCCGCGGTGATATCTACTATCTGTGACACCGGAGGTAGGCGTACGTTTTTATTCTGAGGCGGAGTTCCAGACCTACTCGGTCTGTAGCCAATTGGCTATTGGCTGAAAATGGCCTGCGGTTATGCTCATTGAATGTTTCCTCTTCGTCGATTATTTGTCCCCGACACAATTGAAGATATACCTTGATTGCCCGCCTGGAATGGTGTGATGACGGCCAGAATGGCTGCTCGTGTCGTATCAACCGAATGTGGATGTATTATAATTGAAGGAAAACTTGAACTGCGGAAGTGTCTGATCGTTGCAATTAGAATCTACCTGTTTGTTTGATTTTTACTTTGATGTGAATTTTAAAACACTACCGAGAACGCGTTTCTGCAACCGGAGGTTTTCATAGGGTGCTTGCAAAAATCAAAGCCGTTTTTACTAAGGGCGAAAGTAACACTGTTCGTAGGTCACAGACGAAATAGGCTTATCGATCAAAAGATAAGCTTTCTGTAGTGGAATTTAACGGGATTTGCTCGCGTTTACTAATGATAGTTTAAAAATGTGTTTAAGTTGTTTATATTTTACTAGCCGGAGAGAGCATTGCTACGCTTGCAACAAAATGAATGAAAATGTAATAGAAGTAATGCTTTTATGATTTTTTATTTTAGGAATAAGTTTTGTTACAATAATTTCTTATGCTAATGTGTGTAAATTCGGCAAATTAATTCGTAGGTGTAGGTTTTTAATTTAACCCTCTGATCGTTAGTTTTTTTTCTGTTTATATTGAGTAGATTTTTCGAACCTTCCATAGAGAACCGCAGTTGTTGTATGCTGAGTTCTTTAATATGAACAATTTTTATGAAATCTAAATAGTATAATCATAGTAAGTTCAATGTTCAATGTAACTTACAATCTGGTCTTCCTGGTATACTGACCCCAATAAATCTGTACTATAACCCTCCGATAACAAAGTTAGTTTAAATGTTTCCCATAACAATACAAATATTCTACCAGATATCGAGCGAATCCCTTGCGAAACAAAATTTCTCCGTAAACTCCTGCACCGTTCAGGAACCTATCACCTATCGTTTATTATCCAACTGTTATTCTCCCGTTCGTTCTGCTCCCGTCACTGTGATGATTGACAGTTGATGACATTTCTGTGTGATCGCCGTCGATACGTTTCGCCAACTGAGGGGGTCGCGTAGAGCGAACAAACCGTGCTGCCAGTAGTGCTGCCAGTAGTGTAATGTCCTTCCGGTTCCGCTACCGATTCAACGTTACAGTCAGCTTGCACTTTCAGCACTGCCAGCTTTGAGACAGGACGCCGGAAAACTCCACCCGTTGTTTGCACAAACGCTTGACGAATATGTCTATCGCTTCCTTTAACCACGTCCCCTAGAGCACCCGTTGCGCTGGTTGTCACTATCACCACCATATCATTCACTTTGAGTGCTTCCGCTTTGTTGTTTGGCAATGGACGGCAACTATTCCATGGCCCATCACCTCCAGGACTGGTCTACGAGTTGTCTAGTCAAGTTCCAATTTGTACGGGTTAACTTAACAGCCAATGCTTTTGGAGGTTGCACGACTTCATTTGAACTTAATAAGATGAAGTGGTTCGGTGTCAGCGGTTCCTGATTGGAGTTCTCCAGGTGTGTAAACGTGGGAGGTCTGGAGTTCACAATTGCTTCTGCTTCCGCAGTCACAGTCAGTAACGTTTCACCACCCAGGTTCACTGCATAACGATTCCATAGCAATCTTTACTGACCTTGCGAATCACTCCCAAACCTCACCAAAAGGGGCGCAGATGGTGGGCAGGGTTGTCAAAAATACAGATTATTCTGTATTTTTACAGATTTTTTGACCTATTTTAAACGCAGAATCTGTGAATACAGATGTACAGATTTTTCGCATCAATCGTAAGGGAAGGTCCATTAATTACGTCACGCAGTAAGGGGGGAGGGGGGGTTTGGGAAAACGTGACGATCCATACAAAAAAAATTGAAGGTCCATACAAAAAACGTGACAAGGGGGGGGGGGGGGTTATAAAAAGTCATTTTTTGCGTGACGTAATGGACGTTCCCTAACAGGTACAGATTATTTTAAAGCTAGCAAAAATATCATCTGCAAAAATATTTATTTCAGTGTATCTTTTACCATCAATCTGAAACAACGTACCCGCCTATGTTTAATTACCTTGATCTAGATAAGCGGAACGCTGTGGAAAACGAACTGTCAAAATATTTCATAACAGCCCGCCGCCGCGCACCGTGACGTTCGTATCGTTCTCATTTGCTTAGCGGATTTTGTTTTCAAATTGATTTTTCGTCTCCATTTTTGATAAACACAAAGCGTGCAGGAACCGATAATGTCGAAAATAACGATCGACTCGTTTTTTCTAAAGGTAAATGATATTTTATATTATATCTGGTGATCAAAATCTTACGGACTATTTTGCAGCGCCAAAATTGCAGAAGAATCAACCAAACTCGAATGAATTCGTTCAGCCCCAGGATTTGAGTCATGAACAAGCTGCGGATAATCGTTAGTACCTTCAAAAGTGAATCGTTCAAAAACAAACGAATTCAAGATTTTTTTTTAAATTAATTTCAAGGTTGCAACAGCCCGGATCTTCCAAGGGATTTTCATCGGTTTCAAACAAAGGTAGTCAATCAGAGAACGTGCAGTGTAACAATTCAGTGAATATTACCGCAGATTCCAGAAAAACGATCATGAGTAGAAAATACAGTACATGCTAATATTATTATTTTTTTAATTTCATATTTTAGATCCCGGTGCTGATGGAAATTCGTCGGGCTCTGAATCAGAGTCAACCAGCTCCAGCAAAAATGCGATACCGAGAAAAAAAACTTTAAAAGAACCAAAATCCAAAGTTGTCCTACAAAAGTTTAGGATAGAGTGGATCAATGCTGCAGAATTTCTCTGCTTTGAGCGGTACAAAAAAGATCCACACTATGCGTACTGCAAAGTTTGTTTGGACAAACTTGGTGTGCGACGAGGAGGTAAGTCCAATTTAACAACGCATCTTCTGAATGAGCGTCATCGCCCTTAAAATACAAGATTCAAACTGCCCAAACATCGAAGAATATACTCAGGTCGACAAGGTCTATGAAGTCGAATTGAAAATTTCGGCCTGGGCCGTACAGCTTAACATTTCTTTGGCAGCAGTCGATAAGTTTAGCTGAGGTCCTCAAAACTATCGGCTTGGAATCTAAAGTTTTGCCGACGATTCGCCTAGGGCGAACTAAAACTTCTTATGTGGTCAGCAGGGTGATTGCAGATCGCCAGCATGATGAATTAGTGGAAGTAATGAAATCATCCGACTTTTCCATAATGGTCGATGAATCCACCGACCTAGGAACCATCAAAACGCTTGCTATAGTAGCTCGTACTTTTGATGAGCAGAAGTTTGAAGTCAAGGATACTCATTATCGGTCGGTTGAGCTGCAAAAAGCGGATCATAAATCTATTTACGAGGCAATTGTTCGAGAGTTTGTTAAGGATGGCATTGACTACAAGCGAAGAATGATATGATTTGCATCTGACGGCGCCTCCGTGATGATGGGGAAGGAAAATTCTGTTATGCGCTTGTTTAAAAAGGACTGCCCGAATTTGATTGTCCACTCTTTAGCAGTGTGTGCTAGCTGCGCGTGTAATCAAATTCCGGCTTGCATTGAGCACCTAATGAAAGATTTATACTCATATTTGTCCCACAGTCAGCAACTAACAAATGTGTTCAACAAAATCCAAGATATATTGGAAGTAAAGCCTTTGAAGATATGGAACTCTTCGTCAACCAGGTGGCTTTCTCTTGAAGCTGTTGTTAGTCGAAACTTGGAAAGGTTTAAAGAACTGAAGATGTTCTTCAGCTAGTCGGATTTTGAACCATATGAATGACCAAGCCGGTTTCACTTTTCCTCAACTACGTCCTACCATTGATTAACAAACTAAACAGAACTTTTCAAGCCGAGTCACCTGAGTTTACTCAGATTTACACATTGACAAATTGACAAAAGATTCAACTTTTCCGTTTTCCGTTCTTCTTGAAGTCTGGAAAAGAGCAGGATTTGGAGAACAAGTTTCGGGAACTTAAGACGAGAATGATCTGTGGAGAGGTACAGGTAGACAACTAGCTAACTTCGCAAGAAAACTGGGCCAAACTGCTGAATGTAAAACGAGGTGATGGAACTTTTGCGTATCTTACTTTAAGAAGATTCATCATCACTGATTGTACGTATCTCAAAATATGTTGTAAAGACATTTCAGCGTGTCACGAACCCAAACCTTTTCGACTACTGTTTCGGCGGTATTTCGCTTCTTAGAGTTGATAAAGTTCATGACCTAGGTGTTTTTTTGGATGCGAAGCTGGATTGCCGTCTCCACTATCAAGCCATAATTTCCAGAGCTAATCGTCAGCTTGGATTCATTTTCAATCACACGGTATTGCATCGACCCTTACTGCTTAAAAGCGCCTTATTTTCCACTGGTTGACCCTATACTAGACAGCGCATCTGTAGTTTGGTTTTCGTATGAAGTGACCTGAATTCTCCGTCTTGAAAGGGTACAAACAACAAAATTGTTTGCAATATTTCATACAACAAACCTGATTCAGGGAATATTTTGATTTAATTCACATAAATTATCACAGGAATAAAGGGTGTATTCGATAAAAATGGCACACAGAAAATCTTCTGTAACTTTTGAATCGTATGAGTAAAAAACCTAGAAATTTGAGTAGATCTTATCCATAGTGTATTATTTACATCTGCCAAGTTTCATAGTTATACATTCAGTAGTTCCAGTCATGTCGTCGAAACAAGAAATTGTCCGTGAGAAAATTTTGTGCACTCACAATCAAAATCCAGGGGCGTCCCACCGGTGGATTGCTAAAAGGCTTGGAATTGCAAATACAACTGTGTCTCGTGTAATAAGAACCTTCAAGGAGCGTCTGAGTGGCCAAAGGAAGGAAGGGAGTGGTCGTAAAAGTGGTCCAATGGACAGTAAAATGGCCAGGAAAGTCGTACAACAATTCAAGAACCGTCCAAACATGTCAATTCGAGATGTCGCTAAAAAGTCTAAGGTGTCAGGCGGTTTTGTGCAGAAAACCATGAAGCGTGCTCAGTTACATGATTACAAAGTGCAAAAAGCCCCAAACCGGAATGAAAAACAAAACATCACTGCGAAAACCCGCGCCCGGAAACTTTACACGAAGCTGCTCACCAAATCCGGTTGCATCGTGATGGATGACGAAACATACGTCAAGGCCGACTTCCGTCAACTTCCTGGGCAAGAATATTTCGTTGCCAAGTCGAAGTTCGATGTTCCGGAGGGTGTTCGAAAGAAGAAACTATCGAAATTTGCAAAGAAGTTTCTAATCTGGCAGGCGATTTGCGGATGTGGTGAAATAAGTGCTCCCTTCATCACTTCCGGAACAATAAACGGTGCGATTTACACGGAAGAGTGCCTTAAGAAGCGTCTCTTGCCATTCATTAAGAAGCACAAAGGATCAACTCTGTTTTGGCCTGATCTAGCATCCTGCCACTACGCTCGAAACGTATTGGAGTGGTACCGAGCCAACGGAGTCAATTTTGTGCCAAAGGATATGAACCAACCAAATTCACCGGAACTTCGTCCAATTGAAAAATTCTGGGCAATTATGAAAACGGAACTTCGCAAACATCCCAAAACTATAAAAATAGAGCTAGAATTGAAGAAAATTTGGGTAAAAACAACAAAAACACTGGGAAAATCGGTTGTACAAAATTTGATGGGTGGAGTGAAAAGGAAGGTGCGGGCATTCGGGATGGGAGACGAAATTGAATAAAACAAATGTTGTAAATTAAAACTCATTAGTAGTTCTTCATTCAAAATTTCAAGAAAATCCGATAATCAGTTTAATTTTGATGAGTATATATATGTGTGTGCCATTTTTATCGAATACACCCTTTTTATGTAAAATCTAGCATATTCCCTAATCTTTCGAACTGTATGCGTTAAGGAACTTGTCGAAGTATGGAGCGATATTAACAAAAACGGGAACTCATCTTTCCCAGGATAAGAAACATTTCCTGGACGAGTTGAAGTATGTAAAAAAGGAGCAGGTGTTCTTATGGATTGCGAAAGTTCTACAAATTCCTCTACTCTTCCCGTAAATATTTCGTGTTATCAACCGAAATATTTGGGATAGGAATGGCTTACTCTCCCATGTAACAATTTGGAATTTTATGATTAGTTAAGGGATAAATTAGACTAAACAATCTGTGAAGGTCACGTCAGGTCGAACCCTTCATTCGACGTGTCGTAACCTGCAACTGTAGCAATAAACCACTCACGAGAAATGAATTCTCAAACGGATCGATTACCTGTTTGAAGGAAAAATATATGTGCAAATCTCGTCCCGCTTCAAATCCCCCTGGCAACATAACTTTTACCGATACTCGTTAAGCTAATTCTCAAGAAAACGATAAAACTCAATCATCGTACAGCGTCGGAACCAACTCCGTTCGTCGTCGCCATTAATAATTGATTGCCCTGCTGTATAAATGTACCTACAAACCTAAACTAACTTCTGTTGCGCTGTTGTGACACGGATTACGAAAAGTGAAAAAATAATACCGAACTGATTGCTGAATTCCTCGACGGTCGTGCTAATTAGGAGCCAAAGACACACGCACCGCATGCAAACCTCTGCTGGGCCCATCTGGTTGCTTCAGGACATGAAATCTGTCCGACAAATTGGACAGCACCAGCAACCGGCCAGTTCCCCTCCAAGTGCTCCCAACCAAGCGTTCGATAGCGATATCTACCTACCTACCTATGTGGCCAATCTGCCCTCTGCACGCTATATAAATTATAATTTGTGACTAATTCGTTTAAATTAGATGATGAATAAGTAATATTCATAATTTGAGCAGTGCAAAACATTTATGCACTCGTTGCTGCTGCTGCTGCCGATGCTGTCTCCTATTTCTGTTTCGCTGCAGGGCCAATATCGGTGACTTTTGCAAAGTGCAAAATACACAACAAACCGACAACGACAACGACGACGACGACTTTGAATAAATACTTCTAGCCGACGCGCATATTTTATGTCTAGAGAAAAGGCGACTGACATCTGATACAAGTGTGCATATTGCATTTGAGAGGAAAATTGATATTTTGAACCTAAGCGGGCCCGGCTCGGTTTCGGTGGCCTGAGATTGATGTTATCAAGTGTAAGTTGAAATTATAGTTGGCCCGGTCGTAGGCATTATGTGGACTTTGATTATTACGGAATAAGGATATTATGTTTAATTGTCTATAATTATTTTCTTTTTCGTGGCTTGCAAATATTTGTTGATAATTTCGAAGTCATTCTCCAAGAACTAACTTAAGTGGCTTCGATAATTGATCTGAATATCTATTTATCAGGCAACGATGGAGGTGTATGGCCTCTAAAAGTTCGACACTAAAAGTATCTCAACAATACGTCAGGTCTTTCCTGACTTATGTTGAATATTACGCTAGAAGGTAACGTGCGGTCTTTAACATGCAGCGTACGACTTTTAATAAATTCACCAAAATTGTATGGTATTCTAAAGTTTACTAACCATCTTGAATTTCAGAGCAGATTCAAACGCTGGGGCTTACCCGATCGTTTACAAAAGATATTCCACCGTCGAGAAAATCGACAGCCCAGATTGCTGCGATGAGTGCACCGAATAGATAGGGGATATAAAAGCTGATCTCCAGCCAATTGAGATTCATTCTTTGCATGTGTATTTTGTGATCGTGATCGAAGGACTCCGTTTTTGCGATTTACGTACCGATTTTCTGCTTTCATCTCCGTATTTTGTCGATTTGTGGTGGTAGTGAAGTGGTGAATGTTTGTGAGCCTGGATGTCCTGACTCGGCCGATTTCTAATGAAACGGAAGACACTCCTTATCGTTCGTGTTTCCGTTGAGGCATTCGAGAAATTCGACATCGAGAATGATTTGTACCCGATTTCAATCCATCTTTATATTGCAGGGTAAACAGTGCATTGTACAGAGTAAGTAAACAGTGATTTCCAGCATAGAATTTTGCAAGATGACGTAACTCAATGAGGTCTATACAGGTGGAGCAGAAGTGGTTAAGTTGTATTAGTGCAATCCAAAATACTGTCATTGTGTTCGTGAGATGATGCACAGCTGTTTTTTTGTAAACATGCGTGACGTAGATCTCCAAAAACAACAATTTACAACACCAGCAAATCACAAGATGGAATGTTTATTTGCAGTAATTAGTATAGTTTTTGAAAGGTTTCGGCTGAAAAATACCTTTTTGTGCTCTAAAAGGATGCGGAAAATAACTTAACTTGTTTTGTTATTACTCGTTTGTTTTTGGAGTTTTACGTCACTACCCGAAATCATGGATTGTTTACACATTTTTCGTTACTAATACCGACAAACACCCTGCTCTTCGCCACCTGTATAGACCTCATTGGACGTAACTAGTGAACGTGTGGTTCATCCTGATGAATGAAATTCAGTTTTGACAGGTATTCCTGTCAAAAGAAATTCATCCGCTTCATTTTGCGAGGTTATGTTAGGTTGGTGTAAAACTCAATTGTATAGAGTAAACAGGGAAATCCATGACCTTCAAGCGGATATTGAGAAGTAGGTACAACGATGTTGTGAAATTTGAGGAACATCTATAGGAGCGAGCAGCGTCCGAAGCGCTGCTCTGCTCTGCCAAAGAGTTTCTATTGACGAAGCGATCCTCTGATCTTAACCAGTCAGCATTGAACACATCTCCAGCGGCCAATCCGCATTCAATTTCTGTGAATATCCACTTCCTTTCAATCTCCCAAAACTCGATGGTGATTTACCAAGAGACGGCTTTCTTTCAGGGACAATGCGGACAACGTGCCTGTTGGTAAGTTGGAGTATTTGCTGCAATCCCTAGAAGGAGAAGCACATAAGCCATTCGAGTCAACCGATATCAGCGCGGATATTTGTGGACTAACTTTGGATGCTCTACCGAAACGCTACGATAACAAACGGTATCTGAAACGTCAACTTTTCCGAGCCCTGTATGAACTCCCGCCTCTTGAGAGGGAATCACCACAAGAGCTTCGTGGCCTGATCGATGATTATCAAAGGCAGCCACCGCTCTTCATAGTCGTCTTCGTCCTGTGGTTGGAACTAGATAAGGAGTCTTCCACTCTGTGCTTCAGGGCAAGTACAATTATGATTTTGAAAATGCGTTGTCGTTTCGAGTCCTTTGGATATAGAGCCGTCGGTTGCTGCTTCAGATAATCGAAACCATCCCGATCCTGTGGATAGAAGTGAAATGAAGATCCGCTGAAGTTCCTTCTCAGACAAGGCATACGCAACTTTTCGTAGCTGTAACCAAAACGTCACACCCAGAACGCAGGTGTTATGAACTCATTTGTTGAAGACTATCGTTTATCTGTTTCAGACCGCTGCTATGATGTTATTGAGCATTTCTCTGCCAAATGAGCAAATGACTGAACTCGACCCTCTCCGATTTGGATGAAACTTTGCACATGTCTTTGGAAGTGGTGATGATGGATTTTCCGCCGGTTAAGGGAATTTTTTGACTCAAGACAAATTTTTCAAAAGGGCGTATGTGTTTTGTCATGCGTATTTTTCAAAAAATCATAACTCGAAAACCGTTGGTTGTAATAAAATTGCGTCTGAGAAAAAATTGTAGTTAATTAATTTGACTTAATGAAAAAAATATGTACACTGTAAAAAAAAAATTTTTCTTCAAAAAAATTAAAAATTAAACTTAAAAATCAATTAGCAAATCTGTCCAATGTACGATTTTTATAATTTTTTTTTTCAAAAAAACTTTGAGTCATAAGATAAAGAATAGAAGTTGTTTTACGATGGAGCAACTTAAGATAAAAAAGTTCTTAGAAGTAAGAAAAATTCAATTTTTTTCTAATATGTTGTTTTTGCATGAATAACCATATTTTAATAATATAATACGATTTTTCTAGTAATTTTAAACAAAAATGCTTTGAGTAAGCAACATTCTAAATATATCCGTTTTCGAGATAATTTGAAATTAATGTCGAAAAAATGGCTTATTCCATGAAAATATCCCCTTTTAAAATGTTAGTCGTGATTGTCCATCTGCAAAAGTATTCTTTTCAAATTGAACATAAAATTTTCTACAATATACCTTTTATTACCGAGAATACTAGACAAACTGATTCCTGATATTTACTGTAGGTAACACGACAAAATTTGCTGCTTTTACTTACAGTATATTATGAAAACCTAACCCGAAACAAAATTAATTAAGTATTCATGTTAGTGTACAAGCGTATTTTGTACAGGTAGAAACATAATGTAGTTTAACTAATTAAATACATTACCATTTACCATACCAGTAAGAATACAATTGTTACGCCCATTTATACCTATTAATGCATTCCCTTTGGTGTTGACAGAAAATATAATTTACATACATACCCCTGCACATACCAATATTTCAAAAAAGTACCTAAAGTGCGTACCTAGTACGTATAAAAAGGATTACATTACAAAGTCATGACATCAGTTTAACAGTGTCTTTCATAAGTAGCGTAAAGTGTAAAACGATTTGAAATGGAACTCGAAACAAAGCATTGTTGTAAACCTTTTCGTGAAATCGGGAGACGGTGTTCGCCTAAACTTAGAAATTTACCTGACAAGTTAATTGAAAAACTTTTATCCATGCAGTGTACGGTCCATTTGGACACGTCATTAAGAATTTGTGATTCATGTCGGTTATATTCGTATCGTCGTAATCCTGTCGAAAGAGTGGAGCAACCAGAAAACGGTGGACATGACGAAGCACCAACCACATCACGGAACGATTTGGAGGAAATACCATCGGCAGCTTCAATTACCTCGGCATCTTCTCAGGACAGTGACCTACCGGATTATTCCAGGATACACAACATTGAGTTATTCAATAATGGAATTGCAGGAATAAATGTGTCTCCGATATTCATTGGAGAATTTAAAAACGATAAATACTGTCGGCAAAAAATTACCGAAATTGTAGCAGGTATTAGAAAATATCTATTCAGCTTACCACCACAAGAAGAAGTCGAAGAGTTAGCTACATTGAAAACAAAGGTTGTGGAATATGATGAAATTATTTCCAAATTGAAAGAAAAATTCATAGAACCAGATTGTTCGAGAATAGATAAATTACGTATATTAACAGTTTTGCCTAATTCGGGGACGATTCAGCAGATAACGAGCAAATTTTAAACAAACAAATAACTTGCATTGCAAGCAAAAGAATTGGCAGCCAAAAATGGAGTATTGGCTACCCTCAACGACAGATCGGGGAATCGTTTGAATCCGGATATAAAGAATCAAAAGACGAGGACGACATCAGCAGAGCCATGCCGGGACAAAGAGATTATGTCTCTGTAAACACTAATGGTAAGCGTCAACAAATTCAAAAACGGTTATTACTTTCATCACTTAGAAGAACTTTCACTCGATTTAAAGAAGTCAGTGAACATAAAATTGGATTTAGTACTTTTGCAGCATTACGACCAAAACATTGTAAATTGCTAAATGCTTCAGGTTCTCACAACGTTTGTGTTTGCACAATTCACGAAAATATTGATTTAATGCTTCACAGTTTAAAAAAATATTCATTCAACACTGATTGTAATTAACATTTTGAGAAGTTATTGTGTAATTCATCATCAAGATCAAAATATTGTTACCTCCGTGAATGCGAAAATTGTCCCACGCTGTCAGAATTTGAGATAAGATTTTTAAAAGAACTTGAGAAACATAACTTGTCTGAGATATCGTTCGAACAATGGATTACAACTGATAGATGTAATTTAGAAACGCTATTAAAACCTGTCGATGAATTTGTTGAATATTTTAGCGAGAAATTAGAAAAACTATTAACTCATGATTATATAAAAACAAAGCAATCTAAATTTTTAAATGATACAAAGTCTTCATTAAAAGAAGGAGAAGTAGTTATTATTTGCGATTTTGCAGAGAATTATTCATTTGTACTTCAGGATGCTGTTCAAAGTCATCATTGGAACAATGATCAGGCAACAATTCATCCGTTTGTTATTTATTATATGGAGTCAGGAATGCTTAAAAATCTAAGTTTTGTTGTAATATCAGAAGTTCTAAGACATGATACAATTGCGGTACAAGTATTTATTTCTAAATTACTAACGTATTTAAATCAACTAATGAATATAAAATAGGCCATTTTTATGTCTGATGGGGCTGCTTCCCAATACAAAAATAGAAAAAAATTTGCAAGCCTCTGCAAGTTTAAAGAGAAATACAACATTGATTCTGAGTGGCATTTTTTCGCAACTTCACATGGTAAGGGACCATGTGATGCAATTGGCGGCACATTAAAACGAATGGCAACAAGAGCAAGCTTGGCCAAACAACATGAACATCCAATAACAAGTGCGAAAACTTTGTATGATTAGGGTATTAAGAGAAATCAAGAAAATTTCACAAAAATCTCATTTTGCTATGTTTTACAAGAAGAATGTAAAGAGGAAGCTGCAGAATGGGGTGGTAGTTATCAGCAAACAAAAATGATTCCTGGTACACAGAAATATTACTCCTTCATTCCAGTTGCAGATAACAAAATCGCTGCGAAAATATTTTCAACTGACGAAATACTGAGTTTTCATAATATTTATAGGAATGTTAGGAAATAGTGTTTGTAAAAATGTAAATACAATTTTTTTTTTAAATAGTAGAAAAATAAATAAATCATGTATGAACAAAAAAAAACTCAAAATTTTTATTTGGTAATTAAGATTCGTTAATTTCGTTAATTAAGAAGATGTTCAATCTTCTTGGTGTCAAAAGAATAGTTGTTGAAAATTTTATGTACAATTTGAAAAAAAAAATACTTTTGAAGATGGACAATCACGACTAACTTTTGAAAAAGGGATATTTTCATGGAAAAAGCCATTTTTTCGACATTACTTTCAAGTTATCTCGAAAACGGGTACATATAGAATGTTGCTCACCAAATGCATTTTTGTTTAAAATCACTAGAAAAATCGTAATATATTATTAAAATATGGTTATTTATGCAAAAACATCAAATTAGAAAAACCTTGAATTTTTCTTACTTCTAAGAACTTTATTATCTTAAGTTGCTCCATCGTAGAACAACTTCTATTCTTTATCTTATGACTCAAAGCCTTTTTGGAAAAAAAAATTATAAAAATCGTACATTGGACAGATTTGCTAATTGATTTTTAAGTTTAATTTTTGATTTTTTTGAAGAAAAAAATTCATTTTTTACAGTGTTCATATTTTTTTTTCATAAAGTCAAATTAATTAACTATAACTTCTTCTCAGACGCAATTTTATTACAACCAACGGTTTTCGAGTTATGATTTTTTGAAAAATACGCATGACAAAACACATACGCCCTTATGAAAAAAATGCCGGTCAAACCTTGGGCCAACTCGACATCGATGCAGAGATGATAATCAAGGCCTGCTCAAAACTCAAATTTTCTCACAATCCCGGGCCGGATTGAATTCCTTCGTCCTTTCTCAAACTACACTTGGATAGTTTGTTACCCCCGCTGCTTCACGTTTTTCGACTATCTGCGGCTGTCGTGTTTCCAGTACACAAAAAGGGTAGCAAACGGGACGCTGGCAATTATCGCGGCATAACTTCGCTTGGCGCTGTTGCTAAACTGTTTGAGCTTGTAATTATGGAACCGTTGCTCACTCACTGCAAACCGTATATTAGTACCAACCAGCACGGATTCATGGCTGGTCGCTCCACTGCTACTAACCTGCTGTGCCTTTCTTCCTACGTTACTGACAGTATGGCGAAACGCGCCCAAACGGATGTCATCTATACCACAGAGAACAGACATCCAAACTAGAATATATTTCTCAAAAAAAACTTGTGTAAGGATTCAAATTAGAGTACGTTAAAACACTATTGCCATCTCTCGGGCTATGGCCACTTGCGATTTTAATCGAACATGGGTGATCGTTGACCTGCAGTAAAGAATGAACTGCCAAAAATAGTTGATGAATAAGATTTCAAGCTGGTCAATGGGTGGCGATGCAGCACCGCGACGCTATTGCCAGTTCATTACGATTATGAAATGGCCGTTAAATTTCTTCCACAGTTTTTGAATTTGAATTGGATGTCTGTTCTCTGTGTCTATACCAACTTGTCTGCAGCCTTCGATAAATTGAATCACCGCATAGCTATTGCCAAACTGGACAGGCTTGGGATCAACGGATGACTGCTGCAATGGTTTCAATCGTACCCCACTGACCGTCATCTGGCTGTAGTCATAGGAGATTGTAAGTTTCACATGTTCAGAGCCACGTCTGGTATACCGCAGGGTAGTCACTTGGGACCGTTGATTTTTGTGATCTACTTCAACGACGTACATTTGGCTTTCGGAGGACCACGACTATCATACGCAGATGACCTGAAACTCTATCTTCGAGTGCACTCACTCGATGACTGTCGCTTTCGTTAACGTCAGTTAAATGCTTTTGCCGACTGGTGCACTTTGAATCGCATGGATGTCAACCCGGCCAAATGCACGGTTATCTCGTTTTCGCACAAGAAACAAACTATTTTATTCAAGTATGTCTTGTTGGGCACCGAAATTGAGCGCATCAGTCAGGTCAAGAACCTAGGCGTAATTCTGGACACCCAACTCACCTTCAAGCAGCATATCTTGTACGCTGTCGGCAAAGCCTCCTGCGTTCTGGGGTTCATCTTCCGGATTGCTAAAGACGTCACGGACATCTACTGCCTCAAATCGTTGTACTGCTCCTTGTGTCGTTCTATATTGAAGTATTGCTCAGTTGTGTGAACTCCCCATTACAACAACGGTGTCGTTAGAGTAGAGGCTGTTCAACGACCGTTTTTGAGATTTGCGCTACGTAAACTACCGTGGGCGGATCCCTATCGTTTGCCCAGCTACGAAAGCCGTTGCCAACTGATTAACCTGGAGTCCCTGTCAACCCGTAGAGATACCGCCAGGGCTTTGTTAATCGCAGACATCTTGCAAGGCCGCATCGACTGTCCTGATCTTCTGGAGCAAATCAACATCAACGTGCAACCCCGAGCCTTGAGGAATAGTTTGATGCTGCGGTTACCTCCACAGCGAACCAATTACAGTACGTTTGGCGCAATTGGCGGTTTACAAAGACTCTTTAATAGGGTTTCCGCCTTGTTTGATATCAACGCGACTCGCCAGATGCTTCGTCGTAAGTTTAGTCGTTTTTTTAAAGACCTGTCTAATTCGCATCGATAGTGTATTTTTAGTTTGTTTTATGTCATGACCAATGTACCGTTCAAGTTTAGCTTTAAGTAACATCATTGGGGTTTAAACATAACCTGTTGATGCATAAAAATAAATTACAAGGATTTTAAATTATTTCTTTGTATAATTAACAGTCAGAAAAACAAACGGCTTTCAATCTAGGCCAACTGACAACTTCCAGAATAAGCTACATGAACTTACCTCAAGGCTCATGTTTAAATCCCTTACATTATAATTTTTATGTTAAAGATATTGACAAGTGCTTGGAAAATAAATGCAGGCTAAGACAACTTGCAGACGATGCTGTGATCTCCTTACAGAGGTCCACGTGTGAAAATCTTGCAAAGACCATTGCAAAATTCCCTAAATAATCTGCCCATCTGGGCCAGAAATTTGGGGATCGAGTTTTCCTCACAAAAACCGAATTGGTAGTGTTTACTAGAAAGTGGTACCCAGCTCAACTGCTTCTCAAGCTGTTGGGAAGAGACATTACCCAATCTTTGACCTTCAAATAACTTGGAGACATATTTGATTCAAAATGCACTTGGAGTACTCACATTGCGTACCTAAAACAGAAATGTCAACAACGGATCAATTTTCTAAGATCAATTTTCGCAACATGGTGGGATGCTCACCCGGAAGACCTCATTAAACTCTACAAAACAACTATTCTTTCCGTTCTCGAATATGGCTCGTTTTGCTTCCTCTCGGCAAGAAACAGCCACCTCATTAAATTGGAACGCATTCAATATCGTTTTTAAGTATTGCCCTTGGCTGTATGCATTCAACGCATAACATGAGCCTGGAGGTTTTGGCAGGCTTAAAACCTTTACAGAACCGCTTCTGGGAGCTCTCATCTAGAATACTGATCAAGTGTGAAATCAGTAACAACCTTGTGATTGAAAACTTCGAAGAAATGCTCGAACTGAGTACCCAGTCTAGATGCTTGCGAATTTATATTAACTATATGTCCTCCGATATTAGTCTTCCATGCTATAATTTTCCTAGTGTTGGCTTCCCTTATCACAGTTCCTCCATTGATTATGATCTCTCCAAGAAACAGGCTATTCAAGGACTTCCTGATCAACTTCGACCTATTTTAGTTCCCCATATTTTTTTGAAAAGTACCAACATGTCAATTGCAATAGAAGTATTTTCACTGATGGGTCGCACATTGACCTTGTTCCGTATATGTTGCTGAGCTGGCAGCAATCAATTTCGCATTGGGGATAGTTTCCGACATGCCCATAGACCATTATTACTTCTTCTTAGATAATCTCAGTTCTATCGAGGCCCTGCAGTCGATGAAAAGAGTGAGGCACTCATCTTACTTTCTTTCAAAAATAAGGGAGCAGTTGTGTGCGGAGGTTGAAAGATCATTTAAGATTACCTTTGTATGGGTCCCCTCACATTGCACAATTCTAGGCAATGAGAAGGCGGACTCTCTAGCAAAGGTGAGCGCACAAGACGGTGAGCTTTTTGAAAGAAGAGTTTCACTTGATGAATTTTTCCAATTAGTACGTCAGAGTTCTCTTGAAAGTAATTTGGACCAGTAATTTTTTTGGGCGGTGGTTACATTCCATTATTCCAAATTTTTCGTCGAGATCGTGGTTCAAAGGTCTGGATGTAAGTCATGGTTTAATTCGTGTGATGTCAAGACTAATGTCCAACCACTACTCGCTAGACGCACATATCTTCAGAATTAGCCTCGTCGATAGCAATTTATGTAGGTGCGGAACCGGTTACGATGACATCGCTCACGCAGTTTGGCATTGCCCGGATAATGATGCCTCCAGAGCCCGGCTATTGGATACCCTAGAGGCCCGAGGTAGACAACCCTTCCGAGAGGTAAGAGATGTGTTGGGAATGCATGATCTTCCCTACATGCAAGCGATTTACGAATTCCTTTGTTTTTGTCTGATATAAGAGTGTAACGTCATCACCCCCCTTCCTTCAACTCTAGTAAATTCCTTACCATAGTTTCCGTGCTACTTGTACCTGCCCAGCCAGCTGTGGTCACCCACCTGCGGCTTAGTTCCTGAAAAAGAATACAGGGATCGACCAAAAGCAGCACATAAAGGCTTAAATAAGCTATCTACCTAGCCCTTTCCAAACGATAATGTGACCCATTAACCTCGAGCTACCCACGAGTAATTGGCATCCCAATTTTACTAATATCGAAAAATAAAATTTTATGAAATATTGAATATCGGCTCCGTAAAGTATTATACACGCCTAAGCCTTACAAATAAACGAACTTGCGCGGACCCTATTAAACCCGCCATTTGGGGGAATTCTGTGCGTCGAAAACTACGAACTGTTGGTAGCAGAGCTTAAAAATCTCATATTCACGTACTGTTCATAGCGAACATGAAATAAACACAAATTTGCCTTCATGAATCTCTTGTGCAAGGTGAATGAAATTGTTTTATGTTACTTTACTTTCATCATTCATTCGTTCCAGAAAGCAGTGAATATACATAAGGGGCTATTCATAAACCACGTAGACTTTTCTGGGGGGAGGGGGTAGGGGTTGGCAAAAGCCTACGCTCCATACAAAAATTAAAAAAAATGTATGGAGGAAAGTCTACGAGAGGGGGGGGGGGGCTAGATGTTAAAAAACGAGTCTACGTGGTTTATGAACAGGCCCTAAGCGCAAAAAACTCATTCAATTTCAACTTTCTACCGTGATGAAAATACGTTCTACCGTATTTTCAGCCACTACTCAAATGGATCAGGCAAAATGCCTTTTCTCGATCTTTGCTGTAGCTCCGCCTTTTGGCTTGCTTTGCCTTCAGCCATGTTTGGGAATATTTGAAAAAAAATCCTGTGGTAAAAAAAAATCACTCACGAACGCGAAAATGAATGACTGGTTGCCAGAACATTCAGTCAAGCAACCAAAATCTCTTGACACTTGAATTGCTGTGGTGCGAATGAGTTGAGTGGAACACAGGGACAACGGAATGACTGAGTACAGCAAAATTAGTAAACACTGTATTCGATGAAATTTGGACACACAAAAATAGGTAACCAATTTTCCTTGAGCCCGATTCTTTTCAAACTTTCTGGAAATAAAGTACTACTAAATGGTTAAGTTTTGACATCATTGGTTTATTGAACCTCTTCTCCCAACCCAAATACCCGCACCTTTTCCTTGACCCCTTTCATCAAATTTTGGGCAATGATAGGACCGACTTGCTTACTTACTTTTAACCACACTTTCTTTAGTTCAAGTTCATTTTCTATCAGTTTTGGAGTTTTAACGAGCTTTGCCTTCATGATTGCCCAAAATTTTTCAATTGGGCGAAGTTCCGGAGTGTTTGGAGGGTTGACGTCTTATGGTACAAAAACTACATTATTATCTTTGTACCAGTCTAAGACGGGCCGGGCATAGTGGCAAGATGCCAAAACAGTGTCGGGCCATCGTGAGATCTCAAGAAGGGCCGAAGTCGTTTTTGGAGGCATTCGTCCTTGTAGATTTGTACGTTGTCGGTCCTAGAGGTGATGAATTTTGTCACATCCGCAAATCGCTTGCCAGACAAGGAATTTTTTGGCGAATTTCGACAGTTTCTTCTTCCGTACACTCTCCGGAACGGCCAACTTAGAGGTGGCGACGTAGTGTTCCTGTCCTGGCATTTGTTTGGTGTCGGCTTTAATGGATGTCTCATCGTCCATCACATTGCAGAACGGTTTTGTGAGCCACTCCCTGTTCAGTTTTCTTGCACGAGCTTTGGCCACCGAGTTCTGTTTATTGCTCCGGTTCGGTGGCTTCTGGACCTTGTACACATGTAATCCAGAACGTTTCATTGTTTTCTGCACAAAACAAACTGAAACTTCCGCCTTTTTCGCAACATCCCTGATCGAAATGTTGGGATAACGCTTAAATTCTTCTCCGGATTTGATGTGCTACGTTTTTTGCCACTATCATTTTTCCGCTTGGTTGTCTTACGGTCCTTGAACGTTTTGATCACATGAGATACGGATGAATGTGCGATTCCGAGCTGTTTTCCGATCCATCGATGAGAAGCGTTTGGGTTTTCGAAGTGAGTGCCAAAAATTTGTTGGCGCACTATTTCTTCATTCGAAGCCATCACTGAAATCACTCGACCGATTTTCACGAAAAATTCAGTTAAAATGTCAATAATTTTTACCCACACGCTAAAAAGTTACGAACAATTGCGTGTGTCCAAATTTCATCGAATACAGTCTTTAGTACCGTTGGTCAAACCTCAAACTATAGCACGTCTAGAGCTGTGTGGCGCAGTGGATGCCAACCTTTACTTAAAGTTCATTCAATCCATTTCAAAAGTCACTGAAGTCTTCTGGTGGGCAGATTCATCCACTGTTTTTAATTTATGGTACTTCATAAGTTAGAGATATTGTTTACAAATTAATAGTTGTTGTTGTTGTTTAGAAATTACGTGACTTTCAGCCAGAAACTGGTTTGTCACGCCCGAGAAACCACCTTAGCTCTAGATATTGAACCCATCATCACATGGGCTGGGACCAACGTCTTTATTTGCCTTCTGTACGAAGATGTGATCAGAGATATTTCTCGTCAGAAAATTCCAACGAAATTGACTGGGGGTGAGAGACAACCATCGAAATTCTGCGTTGATATAAAAATCTCAAACCATTCGGGTTTCAACAGACTCCTTAGTGGCGTTGCTGGCCACTCTGATTCATATTTGTTAGACATGTTTGGCATTTTAAACCTCCTGCCATTGTTGACGTTGAGGTCGGATAACAATTGCAGCAGACATATCCAGAAACGCATTATTGCCTAACGTAGTGCATTCTGTGGACGCCTCAAGACCCTGAGGTCAGCTTAACTTCATTCCCATACTAAGAAAACTATGATAAGGCGTTGTTAAAATCGATATTTCTCTACAGCGATGATATGTGGACAATCCTCGAGGAGTACTTGGAAGCACTTGGAGTTTCCAAACGACACTTGCTAAGAACCCTATTTTGTTTTTAAATAACGATAATTAGGGCTAAATGTTTACTGAACAACTTTCAACTGGTACTATTTTCGGCAGCCTTCAACATCTGATCTGTATTCACTAAGTTGCTCTTTGTACCGCTTCTCTACTCAATTTACAATGAATTGAACTGATGCAATTTTCCATTTTCACTGGCACTCATTAATACATTTATGTTGCGTAGAACTCCCCGATAGCATCCGATTCCGAATTGAAATAGAAAGCATCAAATTGTCAGGATTTAATTTGCTCAATTCTTCTGATGCCGGAGATTGAATTTGTGCCACAGTGCAGTGCACTGGATATGTTCATAAACTGTAGCTCCCAACTTTCCGACTCCCCGAAGCATTAGCTACGAGCATCACTACCGAGCGAATTAATTCCACACCGAGTGTCGTTTTAAATAATTTTATAATAACATTGTGTCAACAGCTAGCAAAGCCAAGCCACATACGTATAATTATCTACCCTCTGCAGGGATCACCACCCCTGCCAGGTAGGGAGAAATTTAATAATCTCCGGAGATGGGGATGATTATTTCAATTTTGGAGATTAGCGCTTTTCCTGACCCCTGCGTTCCCACCAAACTGCGGTTGATTAGCGCAGAGCTCAGAATGTGTGATGTTGCTGAAATATGTGCTGATTCGATCTAAGACCCCTTCTGCCAATGATTTGCAGCCCTTCTTGGTTGAAATTGACGAAGCATTCGAAACCGGTCTCTAAATAGCTCATTCAATGCAATTCATTCCTCTCTCGGTTCCTCAATTGTCAACCAAACCAGGGCGAAATAAAGCACCAATTAAAACTACAAAAAAAGTAATAATGAAGATAGCACTTCCATCTAATCAAGAGGAGTGCATATAATTATCATTTCCCTTTTTTCCCATCGCCTTTGGCGTAAAGATGATTCCGCTGTTCGGGTATTCCTTCGCGTGCATAAGCAGCTATAATAAATATACCTACATATTCTTTTTATTGTCACACGACTGGTCAGTGAGAAGCAATCCGTCCTCTCGTTGTTCGTCCGTCTCCAGACGGTATTATTTGCACACTTTTATTGGGCTAATTTAAATATTAATAAAAACGTCCATAAAACTTGAAGCCCATCGGCTAGGCTATACAGAGCTCTTTACTTCAAAATGGTCAAGCCCCATGAACAAATAGTAACAGCCATCCCAGGCGGGGTTGAGGGGCTTTGTGCTGTTAAGTATCAATGCAAATGGATTTGATGCGTTGTTCCAGCTTGGGTGGATTCTGGTGATGTCACAATTTGTCTGAAATGGGACATTTAAGTTTTCTACCGAAATTCTTTTATTTTTAAAAGACATTCACTTGTAGTTTGTACGAAATTCAATGGAGCCTACTTGCGTGCTCGATTTAAAGAGGGGATTAACAGTTAGAATGACCATAAAATTCATTTTTTGTCTTGCATGAAAAGTTAGTAAATTTCCCATAAAATACGCTCCTGAAACCTTTTTTTCCGAAACTATAAGTGTTCCATTTCATCGTTTTTCAATGACGCCTTTTTCGCGCGCACCAGGTATAAAGAGACGCTTTACCGAGAAGACCTAGTTTCAACGCGTTTTTTCTCAAAACAGCATTTTCGGAGTTTATGCCGATAATAACTCGAAAACTAATTATTCGATTAAACTGAAACTTATAGGATTTGTGTATTATAATATTATCTTCTACATGAATTAAAAATTACTGTAATATTTTTTTATTATATATGGAAAAATGTGATAAAATGGCCGAAAAAATGTGGATTTTTTCAAACAAGTAACGCCAAAATTTACATTTTTTTTTAATTTATCTACTTACTGTTAATGTAATTGATGTAATTTTTTTTGGGTTAGCAGGCTTCAGATCAAAACTGCGACCAGGAGAATCGGCACAAGCAAAATAAAACGAAGATTTAAACGCACTCTAACGGCCGCCATTTTGTTGAAAAAAATTTAGAAAAATATTTTTGTGTACTACATGGATACACTTATAATTGTAAAAAAGTTTCGATAGATTTGAGTAAAAACTTCCCCTTGAAAATAAAATTTCAAAAATGAGTTTTTTTTTCTCGTTCTTATTGTACATCCCCCTAAAAATTACTAACTTTATAATAAAATCCTCGATGAATAAATCTTCAATTCCTGAGCACTTCCTAAACATGAACACTTCATGAATTTTCATCCATAAGTTTTTATAAATCAAAGCAAGCTTGAAGTAAGATCCACTTCAAATCTGGGACTATGAAATCAGTTCTATCTCTAGTTTGAATATTCATGAGCAAAATGTTAATTTGTGAAGGTGTGTTGTTGTATTTTTATTAAAAACTAGCTGAATCCGGTGCGTGCGCTGCTACGCTTGCAACTAAATGAATGAGTTTTTTTTTTCAATAAGCAGGGGTTCAAACTTCTTTCAAAACATGCTTCTTACCCGAGAAATACACGTTTTGTCCTTAAGTATCCTGAATAATTCTTTTTTTTGGTAGTAATTTGTGTTTCATTTCTATGGGAGCCCTCCCTTCCAGAGGGGTAGGTTTCTCAAACCACCATACAATGATTGCCTTCAAAACCCCCCATATGCCACATTTGGATCCATTTGCTTGATTAGTTCTCGAGTTATGAAGAAATTTGTGTCTCATATGTATCAGAGCCCCCCTTCCTGAGAGAAGAACCTTCCCCAGCCCCAAAAACCCCTTCATATAAATTTTCACGTTGGACGGTTCAGATATTCTCGAGTCTATAATGGTCTGACAGGCAGACAGACAGACAGAAATTCATTTTTATGTATATAGAAATCTACCCTCCAAAAACCTCCACATGCCAAATTTGGTTCCATTTGCTTGATTTGTTCTCGAGTTATGCTGAAATTCGTGTTTTATTTGTATAAGAGACCCCTCTTTTAGTGAGCGGAGAAGTTTCAAACCACAATAGAAACATTTCTTGCCTTTAAAAACCTCCACATGCCAAATTTGGTTCCATTAACTTAATAAGTTCTCGAGTTATTCAGAAATTTGTGTTTCATCTGTATATGAGCCCTCTTTTCAGAGAAGCGAGGGGTTCGAGTCAACTTAGAAATATTTCTTGCCTTCGAAAACCTCCATATGCCAAATTTGGTTCCATTAACCTGATAAGTTCTCGAGTTATTTAGAAATTTTTGTTTCATTTGTATGGAAACCCCCCTCCCGCCCCCTTCCAGATGGCGTAGGAGTCTCAAACTTCCATAGAAACATTTATCTCCTCCAAAAACCTCCACATGCCAAATTGGGTGCCATATGCTTGATTAGTTCTCGAGCTATGCACAATTTTGTGTTTCATTTGTATGAGAGCCCCCCTCTTACAGAGGGCAGAGGGGTCTCGATTTACCTTAGAAACATAACTTGCCTTCAAAAACCTCTAACTGCCAAAATTGGCTCCATTTACTTGATTAGCTCTCGAGTCATTTAGAAGCTTTTGTTTCATTTGTATGGGAGCACCACCCCTCAACCTAACAGAGAGAGAGGAGGGATCTCGAACTATCGTAGAAACATTTATTGCCTTTAAAATCCCCGCATGCCAAATTTGGTTCCAGTTGCTTTATTAGATCTAGAGTTATGAAGAAATTACAGTTTCATTTGTATGACAGCACCCCTTCTAGGAGAGGAGAGGGGTCTCAAGCCACCATAAAAACATTTTTCTCCTCCAGAAAACCCCACATGCCAAATTTGGTTCCATTTGCTTGATTAGTTCTTGAGATATGCAGAAACTTCTGTTTCATTTGTACGAGAGTCTCCCTTTCTAGAGAGGGGAGGGGTCTCTGACTACCATGGAAACATTGCTTGCTTCCAAAAACTTCCGCATGCTGAATTTGGGTTCCTTTGCTTGATCAGTTCTCGAGTTATGCAGAAATTTGTGCTTCACTTGTATGTGAGTCCCCCTTTCCAGAGAAGGGAGGGGTTTCAAACCATCATAAGAACCTTCTTGTGTCCAAGAAGAATTCAACAAAGCAAAAATCTTGCCAAACGGTCCTTCCGCTAGCGAGTTCAATCGTGACAAAGGAAACCCCAACTCATTTTTATTTATACAGAAAATATTTGTTTTTTAGGACTCCCGCAATCATAATGTTTAAAGTCATTGGCATTTTGCTTCAACGTTATCGTGGTTTCTTGATTTCATTCGATATGGTTTACAAATTTCATTGCAGAGTAAATCTCGAATGAAAAGTCTCGAACTTTGTGATTCAGCCATAAGCATTTGTACGGACTCCTTAGCGACCTTGCTGGCAGCTCTGGTTAATATTTGTTGGAAATGTTTAGCATTTTTCAACCTTCTGCTTCTTTCTGGAAACCGCCCGCTTCACCAGAGCCCAATATCTTTCGATTGGGTGTAACTCAAGAGCATTAGGCCGATGGTCAGGTTTTTGTACGATATTGACTTTGCTGACCTCATGCCGCTCCCTCGTGGCTTAAGCATAATGACACAATTCCATGTCGAGCCAAAACAATGGGCAGAAATTTCTCTTTAAATCGTAAAGGGTGTTCCGAATAAATTTGGTCGAACAGTAATGTGTGTGCGTCGATCAAAGTTTTTATTTTTAAGTCAAATTCTTATTCTTTTTCAAGTTAAGTTATAACAGAATACAGAAGAAATATTCAGCTATGCTTCCTTTTTACCGAATGCGAATTGCCGGGTCTTTGGTTTAACACCTGCCATAAGATTTTGTACAGTCTCCTTGTCCACTGTATTCGCCGCAAAACGCCAGTTTGCCTTGAACTGTTTCTCGCTCACAACGCCTTGTGGAATCTTCTTAAGGTTCCGCTTGACGATGGCCCAATATTGTTCGATTGGGCAGAGCTCCGGCTTGTTGGGAGGGTTCTTGTTCTTGGGCACCACTTGAACGTTGTTGGCAGCATACCACTCCATGGCCTTTTTCCCGTAATGGCAAGATGCCAAATCCGGCCAAAATAGAACGGAACAATTGTATCGCTTCAGGAAAGACAGAAGACGTTTTTGAAGGCACTCGCTCAGATAAATTTCCTGGTTGACGGTTCCGGTCGCAATGCAAACGTTGGTCTTCAAGCCACAGGTACAGATGCCTTGCCACACCAGATATTTCTTCGCGAACTTTGACAGTTTAGTGTGCTTGAAAATATCTGCCACGTTTCCTCGTCCGGTTGCCGTATAAAATTCCTGTCCAGGAACATACGTTTCATCGTCCTGTACCACGCAATCAAACTTCGACAGCATCGTCGTGTACAACTTTAGCGATCCTGCTTTGGCCAACGTGTTTTGTTTATCTTTGTAAGTCGACAGTCTAGCTCGGTTTTTAGCTCTATCCACTGTTGAAGGCGCCACTTCCAGCTTCTTTGCGACATCTCGGACGGAGAGGTTGCAGCTTCGCTCTGGGTTTCCTCACGATCCAGCTTTCCTGGCTGTCGACAAACGTTCATCGAACAGTTTTAATACGTTGGTAACAGTTGAGTTAGCCACATTCGACAGTTTCGCCAACTTGGCGCGAGAGTAGTTTGGATTTTCGCCATGCACATGCAAAATTTTGATGCGTTGCTTCTCTTCCTTCGACGACATTTTGATAACTGAAGTGCTAATCCTAAAATCAAAATAGATGATGCTAGACGCACACTTCAAAATGAGGGTTGTGCAATTTTTAATGCACGATGAAAGGAAATGCATCAAGTTTAAGTCGACCAAATTTTGATCAAAACACCCTTTACTTCGAAATTCTACTTGAGGACAAAGTTAAACGGAATTGCATATGAAAGATTATGAATGAATGAAACCAACCCTGATTTAAAATTATGCACATCAAATTTGAATAGTTTTGTTCTAGTTTGATCGTCTGTCTGCAGTTCTTTGTAATAGGAATGCAAAAGACGTTTTTATGCTCATTGTTAAACTATCGTTTCAGTCTTCTTTTTACTAGAGGCCATTGATCGAGCTGCTCTTCATACACTGTACCTCATCTTCTTCACAAGCTCTTTTACTACTTGTTTGGCTGTCAAATTCTATTCCGACTTGCAATCCTTCAGATCAGCTGTAGTTCCACTCTTTTTCTTCAGTGTGTGCTTCACAATTCACAAGTATTCCCACATTGCCCTTAAGTCCGGAGTATTGGTCGGATTCACCTTCTTGGAAATCACTGTTACGCCATGTTCACAATACCACTGTTCAGTGGAATTTGAGAAGTAGTAGTTTTCCTAATCCGGTCGAAATTAGCAATCCACCTCCTACTGCTCTACAAAAGACAGTAATGTATGGGTTAGAACAGTCTTAGTGACTTTTCATCCATCTATTATGAATCGCCAATCATAGCAACCCTGTACTGTAGAGACACAAAAATACAAACGTTATCAGTTGATTTGCAGCAGCCACGACGAAAACAATTCAGCAACTATGTTCGATGATTTGTTCGTACCTAAGAAAGGACCTGCCAGCTCAGAGAGAGAGATGACCTGATTATAAATTTATGATTGCTATGATACGGGGGTCGCTCCAGTGTTGCCAGATATGTTTACACAGTAATCCCATTGAAAATAAAGTAATTAAAATCACTTCTGTGAATTTGAGATCTCTTCTTCTCGCTCTAGAGCGATCGAGTGTTGCGTGAATAAAAACCATTTTTTACACTCACATGCGCTACCCGCATGCAAACGCATGGGTGAATATACACAAGAGAGAAGAGCTCTCGTTAAGGTAGTAAGAGTGTGTGGAAAAGTTTAAATCTCTCTTTACCACACTGAGGATATGGACATCACTATATCCTTCCAAAAACTATATCTATTTTGATCTTGACTATCCAGCCGCTGTTAACACTACAGTGACAGATGACAGTTTGAAAGTAAGTTTGTGTGTAGTTTGTCCATAATTTTATTGAGATAATCTTTTAAGAAAATTTTAACGGAATTTTCTAATGATTCAATGAAAAATTATTAGAGCTTCCTTGAGATATTATTTCATGCGTTTTTACAGGTATTCTTCAGAAGTTTGTATGCATTTCTCAAATGATTCTTTCAAGAACTTCTTCTGGCATCTCATTGGCAGTTTTTCAAAATATTCTTGTGATGGTTTTTTGAGGAATCTCTGAAGTTTTGTAATTTCAAACGAATCTCTGGAAAACACCTGACAGAACTACATGAAAACTATAAGATAATTCCTGAAGTAATTCTTTGAGAAAATCCTAATATGTTGGAGAAATCTAAGAGGATTTTTTTTTGCACGAATTCTGTAATCTCATATATTTAACTATTAATTTTAAAATTACGCAAGGGGTTTTTAAAACTATTTCTTAAATTTTGTGTTAGATGTCTGCTGGAATTTTTACATATAGTTTGTCTCAATGTTCCTTGCGAGAATTTCTTTCGGTAGAATTTTCTAAAGGGATTTCTACAAAAATACTGCTCTTCCAATTGAGAAGTAGGCTCTCGCATTCACGAATTTTGGGAAGTAAAAATGTTGTTCTCGATGGTTGTTTTTGCTACTCGAAGCAAAGTTATTTCAAATGTAGTTTGTTGTTATCTTTAGTATAATCTTGAAATGCGAAAACCAACAAAAAAAGGGCTTGTGAGCTTTGGATCAGATGAAGCATCGGTAATTATGGGTTCTGACCAATCCTTCCAAGGGCTGCTGAAACGTGACTTTCCCCATTTTATATAATTACCAAATGTACTGGCTCTTTGTGCAAGCTAGCTACGCAGGCAAAAAGCTGCCATTGTGCCTGGCACAGTTGATCCGATCCGATACGATCCAATGAATGCTAGATGACACAAAGTATCTTGGAATTGAAGCTTTCGAAAGTTCTGGATCCATCTGCCCCCAGATTGCTGTCGTTGAAGTCAGTTGTTGTCAAAAGGAATTTGGATCATCTTCATGACCTGACGACGCAACCACTTCTCTACTTATTGAACTACGTATTGTCCTTTATCAAAAAAAGGTAACCGTATCCTCAAGGTGCAATCAGCTGAAGTCCCAACTAATGGTTCTATTTGAAATATTTGTGAGGATGATTACCTTAAACACCACACGGATTTTTCGGAGGTTCTGATTCTGAGAAACATCCTCGTAAGAAGTCAGAAATGCATATCGGAGTACCACCAGGAGCAATGATGTGGCTTTCTATACCGAGTGGATTGAACAGATCATGAAGCCCTTTGATCTGAACGATCCAGCTCTGACTACTGCATCGAGCGTTGACCCCGAGAAGCTGCACACTTTGAAGGACTTCTACTTCATTATTAAACTATAACCGATCTTTTTTGAAAGCGGTGAGAAACAGGCCATCTAAAATGAGTACCGTGAACTGAGGACGGCAATCATCTGTAAAGACATCGAGGTAGAAGAGCATCGAGGTAGAGGATGACTTGGAGACTTGTTGGAGAAAACTGCTGTGTTTCAAACGAGCAGATGGGAAGCAGGAATGTCCCTTGCTAAGAAAGATCACTGCGAACTTTATGCTAATGCCTATACCACTCATTTCCTTAAGAAAGAATATCCGTTTTGCTAAAGTGTGCTATAACGAAACCGATATATACACTCAAACCCTATTGAGAAGCCCGTTTTGTATCAGCTAATCAAAATAAATGTGATCTGAGAAGTATACAGGGTGCCTTACAATAGGTGTCACTAAAACAAAATGGGATTGCAGCAAAACAAATCAACCAAATCATAGCATTACAGGGTGTCTCACAATAGGTGTCACTTATACAAAATGGGATTGCAGCAAAACAAATCAACCAATTCATAGCATTAATTTTTCATTTGAGAGATATATGTTATAGAAATAAACCATATTTATTCAATTTGAATCTCTCACCCTTCTTTTCCTTGATTACTTTTCGCAAACGTTTTGCAAGCCCATCGCAGCTGTCACGCACGATTTGGTCCCAAATATCAACCAAAAGTCTTTTAAATCCATCAAAAGTAAGCCCGTTCGTAGGAAATAAGGCCTGTACTCGAAAAAAATGCACCAGACAAACGTGTTCGCTATAACATTATTTTAAGTCGGATTTCCTTGAAACTTTCAGGGAATGAATTAATGCATATGAATTATGTTTCGGCATATTTACTTTATTCAATTTCCTTTTTGGCGACCTTTTTGGTCACATTAATCCATTCTTTCTTCAATTCCAGCTCGTTCTTGAACACCTTGGACGATTTTCGAACTTTGGCCTTCATTATGGTCCAAGATCTTTCCAGTTGAAGCATATAATCCCTAACAAAGTAGTCAAGTAGGTTTAGTCTGGTGAAGATGATTCTTCACTTGTAATGAAATTGAGCAAATTTTCCGCGCACCACGCTTGTGTCTTCTTTGCCTTGTGAGATGAAGCTGAGTCCTGTTGGAAACAATATGGTGTATTCCCATACAGCGTTGAAGCATGAGGACGCAGATGGTCTTTCAAAACCTGCTCGATGTAGTATTCAGTGTTGACTTTTACGTTAGGTTCTATGAAAAGAAAAGGAAGTTTTCCTTTTGGTGAAACGGCGAGCCATACCATGGTTTTTAATTCATTTCTTATAGCGTTCTGCAGCTAGTTTATGTTTTGGACTATTGGCAAGACTTTTGCCATACACACGATCATTTTGTTGATTATGACTGTCCTGAAGAAGGAAGAGCTTTTTATCCGAAAATAAAATCTCGCAGTGACCGTGCCGAACCAAAGCATTTCTGCTTCTTTGGACCCTGGCTTGCGTTTGACACTCCGTCAACCCGTGAACCCGTTGTATCTTGTACGGTTCGCATTTTAGATCATGTCTGAGGAGCCTGTTCATTGAAGCAGAGGACATTTGAAATTGTTGGCAGAATTAACGGCCAGATACGGCCGGATTACGTCTTATTCGCTGCCTCACACATTCGATCTTGATCTTCTTTCTAGCAGTGCGTCTGGCACCACCTTTGTGTTAAATATGGACATTTCCAGTTTCCTCGACCCGTTTCAAGGTACGAAAAACAGAGCGCTTACTCAATCCGAACTGCTTAAGGCTATTGAATATCTGACACGGTCTAAGCTTTTGCAAATTTTAAAACTTACTCCCATATGGTTTCCATGGTAGCTCATATATATAAACAAACGGAATCACTTATTTATCTTCAGTGAAAAGCTGTCAAAAGAATACACTCAAACCGGGTATAATCAATTCTGCTGTTAAAATTACCCAGCTGAAATTAGCCAAGACTGAAAAAAAAATGCCACCTATTTTGAGACACACTGTATATCTGCTCTTTTTTGCATTTAACTCAATAGAATTATAAAAACCCGCATTAATCCACCGATGGTGAGACTGAACCCTTCTTACATTTCACCAGAATTACAAACTCAAATGTGGGCAATATTGTACTGGATACATATTTTCATCAGAAATTCCAAGAAGATTCAGAAACATTCAATATGCCATACATTCAGTTGATAAAATGAACTATTTGTCAATCCTGAACGTATTGTTCAGGATTGAATAAAAATTAAAATATTATAATTAATAGTCTTTAATGACCTGTGTATGTTAGTTATATAAAAGGAGAAATTACATAAATATTAGAAATTTTATATAATCAGTCCATAAAATGAAATATTACACAATCCTAAACGTCAATTTTGATTATCGATATGGATTCAAGATGCTTAATAAGTACATATTCGTTGAAAATAGTAAATGGAGACTTTGTGTAATTTTCGAATATACTCGTTGCAGTTGAAAACCAGCCACTCGAGCCAATCGATGCTGCTCTAATTCTATACAGTAGCATAGTGTGGCTAGTCCGCTGTATGTGCTATACAACGCTCCAGATACGACACAATAGAATGCAAGCGGCATCGATTGGTGTGATTGGTCTTGTTCGGTTTTGTACTGCAACGAGTATATTGTCATCTCACAATTATGTGCTCTCAGGTATTGTTTTGGTCATATCTCCATGAAGAATTATCCAATCATAATGAAATTTTGACCAGTTATTTGGAAATATCATAGCTTTGATTTGGCACCAACAAAACTAAAATCGGTACACAAATAGCTCAGTATGTAATTGGAGACTAAACTGTTTGATTACTATTATAATAGGCCTTTAAGTACTGTTTCGTTCATATCTTCGTAACGAAATGTCCGAATGAAAAAAAAATCAATAGCGTTCTATGGGAATGTTGTAGCTTCCATTTGCCGTCAACAGAACTCAAATCGGTTCACAGATGGCTGAGAAACCGATGTGACATTATTTGTAACGCACACACACACATACACACACACACATACACACACACACACATACATACACACAGACATGTGCTCAGTTCGTCGAGCTGAGTCGAATGGTATATGACACTCGGCCCTGTGGGCCTCGGATAAAAAGTCGAGTTTTCAAGCGATCTTAATACCCTTCTATTGATGTAAGAAGGGTAAAAAGAAGTGCGTAAGCATTCAGGCACCTGATAAGTTTCCAATCTACTTTTAAATCTAAGCAAAGACTTTTGCCAGGATTTTCTGCAGTTAAACACATATAAAGATGTTTTGGCAAAACATTAAGATGGGAACGAAAAAATAATGTGGCAACCTTGGTTACAAAGCGTTTCGTCGTCCATAACAGTTCTTATACTTTCCTCGAGCACTTCTTTGCTTTGAAGATCTGCTTTCCATTTCAAACCGCTACAATCTGGACCATATCCAAGCAACACGAATCTGTCATAATTTGTTGCAGTAACTTGATTGTGACTTAGTTGAGTCACACTAGAGCTACATAGACTGATTTGCAACAAGTTTGCTACTAGGGTAGAACTTCTTCATCCAACCCTTTTCCTCGTTTTTTGGTCGCAGGATTGCGAAAAATTGGCCTTTTTCACAGCTTCCCTCGATGACAGCTTCGAGCTCCGATTGAAAAGAGCCACCCCTTTCGTATGTGGTTAGGTTCCGCTGATTTTACCGGTCTGTCACTTCCCATGACCAGACTTTCCAGAACCGTTTAAAAACGTCACACACCGTGGATTTCGAAAAAATGAAAAAGTTTTGCTAACTCTCGAGTGGATAGATTTGGATTTGGCTTTGCTCGTGCAGGATCAAATCGCGACGCACTTGCCCCGGTAAAGCCATGATTTCAACAAATGAATTTATTCTGACAACTAAAACCTACTGTGATTTTTTACAATTCAGCTCGATTCAGCTTATTAAAAAACAAATACACATTGTATTTATTGTTCCCGAATTAACTCTTGTTTAACCTTCCAAACAAAAAAAATATACAGAATAACAGCACATCCCTACCGTACATCACTCGCTGGAATGCGATACTCAGTAATACAGGATCCCGAATACGATATTAAAACTTTTCCTCTTCCTTTATATTTAATTTTAATATTTGTCTAGCAGCCTTTATGGCTTTCCTTTCCCCCGCAAATGTATAATGTGATGGATTTACGCTGAAGTGGCGATGAATTGTAATGACCACCACGGTGTTACCATCTTGCAGCTCGTCAACGCCGTTGTCGTCGTCTTTCGGGTGGGAACTGGCAGCACCAGCTTCGGAGGATCGTAAAACAGTACTAAATATATGTGCAGCCGAAGGTAATTAAATAACCATTTCTACAATGTCGCCCAGCACGAGTCCCCTCAGTGTGTACCAACCAAGATCGAGAAACGGCGATGGGTTATTATTGTAAGTGAATGATATGCAAATCCTAGCAGTTGAGGGGACATAAAAATGCAAAGCGCAGAAAAGATGAATGAGTTGCTTTCGGTTTCGGGGAGGTCCGAGAGAAGCTCAGCGAGGGTCATTTGTTATTCCCGTAACGAGCCTTGGGGAAACAGCATGACAGTTCGTCCGATGCATATCGAGGGCCAATTTGGAAATGACCTTCCCTAGTCGTTGCATCGTTGCTGCCGGAAAATAACCTAATTGAGAATTATGCAGAGTAGTGTTTGTTCTTGTCACGACGATGGCTTGGACCGACCGACCAACCGGCGAACGGAATGCAACGAATCTATGCTCTGACGTTGCCGATGATGCGACAGACGTTTCCGAAGATATCGCGATGAGCTCCACATTGATCGGATGTAGGAGAATACCGTCGAAAAACAATACACATGTTCCACGTCTATACTGGACACCAACGGGATGCATTTTTTACCGTTTGCTTTAGGAATGCTACCAATTGTGTGGCACATAGCTAGCGGAACAACCATTCGGGCGATCAATTTATGTAACCGACAGAATGCAATTTGTATGTGCAAAATTGAAAATTGAATTTTGCACTTTTCACACTTTCGAGCGAACGGAAAGAACACTTTTTTGCTATTTGCATTCCGATAGAGATAAGAGCGCATCCATTGTCCTTTTTCAACCGGTTGGTCTTCAGTGCGTACCGGAAGGTAGGGTTGGCAGCAAGGAATCTCTGTTCGACTGAAACCTTTGTTAGCCGCCAAGGCGTGGAGATCATTGAATCGTAGCACCTACTATTGTTATCATGCTACTACATGCCGATGTTTTCTATTCTGTGCCATCCACCCTATACGGAACCAAAATCAAACATTTTCAAGTCATTAATTTATTCCATTTTCACGTTACACCGGTCTTCGCCGATCAATACCAGAAACAACCAATCACAACGCCCACAAGACAAACCCCATCTCCATTGCGTATGTAAATTGATTTCGCATTGCAAATGTTCTACCTCCAACTCGATGCATTTGAAAGATTTGACCGTCACACAGGATGGTGGTTCCCGAATTGTTCAGATGCATCCCTTCATTCCGGATGATGATGACGATGATGATAGCGTAGATCGTTGAGAGTCGTTCAGCGAGAATTCTTTATGCAGTGGCGTAACATTTTTCCACCCGTGGAAGGTTTAATCAAATTATTCAAATGACGAAAATGCATTTCACGTTTGACAAACATGGACGGGTTCTTAAAAAAACAAAGTCGCTGACCAGCGCATAAAAATGTTATGCAACCATTTCCTGGCACAAAGTGAGTGTTGTCTTGTTTGTCCGAATAAACAACATCAACGGAAATTCATCAATTTGTTTCCATTAGTTAGAAGCTTCTCCGTTTCTCCGTTACTTGGGACCGCTCAACAACGATGACTCTTTGCATACAACTCGACTTGCTTGGCTAAGAGGCGAATAAATCACATCCGAGTAAATGTTCTCCTCTATGCGCAACGATTAGTTTCTGGTGATTCTACATCTCATCTGCATCTTACATTTAGAGCTGGAAACAGGGATTAGATTTATTAGCGACAATTATATTTCCATTTATTCTCATTTGGGAACGGGTTACTTTACGTACAAGTAGAACTGTTGGCGTGGGGGCGTTTTGTTGTTTGAGGGTAGCTAGAGAGTTTGTGCTGTGTGAGTGAACAGATCGAGCGAGGCATTCTTTGTAAATCCGCTTTTTAATGTAAACATTCAACGTCATTGTGTGAGATGTGATGAAAACCTTGGTTTTAAGGCCAAAACTGCAGATTCCTTGCCAAATCATTAGTTTCCGAGCAAACTTATCAGCAAAAAAAAATTATACCTGGTAGGGACATCCCCACGACCAGTTGCCAGGTAAAATTTTCGTCCGGGGATTTGTTTAAAATGCATTTTGACATATGTTTCGTCATTCATTAAAATACAGCCATCAAATTTCATCGTTCGTATAGTAATCGTGCTCACTTTTTGGCCACTAAATTTTGTTTCAGGGAGCGATTTTTATTATTATGTTGTTTTGGATCGAGAAAACATTGTATATGCAACTAGCTGAACCCTGTACTAATGCTACTACGCTTGCAACTAAATGAATGAAAATTTTATAGAACTGGCACGATTGTGGTTGTTTTTTGGAATGAGTGTTATTCTTGATTTAAAAGTAAAACACATTTTAGCTTTAGTTTTAGTTACCTGGATGATTCTCATGTTTGATTGAAATTTGTGTTTCATTTGTATGAGAGCCCACCCTTTTAAACGGGGTTGGAGTCTCAAACCACCATAGAAACATTTCTTGCCTTCAAAAACCTCCACATGCCAAATTTGGTTCCATTTGCTAGATTAGTTCTCGAGTTATGCAGAAAATTGTGTTTCATTTGTTTCAGCCCCGAGTTCTAGCAGCATGGGATGGGTCTTAACCCACCATAGAAACATTTGTTGCCTTCAAAAACCTCCACATGCCAACTTTTGTTCCATTTGCTTGATTAGTTCTTGAATTCTGCAGAAATTTGTGTTCTATTTAAATAAAATCCCCCCCCCCCCCCCTTTTTCAGCAAGTAGAAGAGTTTCGAGAAACCTTGAAAACATTTCTTGCCTTCAAAATCCTCCACATACCAAATTTGGTTCCATTTACTTAATTTGTTGTCCAGTTATACAGAAACGTGTGTTTCGTTTGTACACCCAAAATAAAAAGCAAGATTGTAATGTAATTTCGCATGATTTGGTTTCATTTCTCGTAATGGATCGCAACTTGGAGAAAGAAAGCAACATTGGTCGTGGGCAAAAAAGCAACACATCAATTCGATTAGAAAAATTCAATGTGTGCGTGATGTTGTACAGTTGATTAGTAGTAGTAAATTCAATGGCGCACAAAAAAAAAGATTTCCATCCGTTACCGAGAGTCGAACCGCGACCGTCAGCATGACGGCTCTTCATTGTAACCATCCAGTCACCACAACAAGCTGAGGTGAATGGAATAAAAGTCCTACAGTTTCTTCGGTTTTTGAGGCACTCAACGTAACAACAATGAAGCAAATTTCGGTCGCACACACTTACATGGCTTCGTTTATTTCATAAACCGCATGGTGACTTGACGAGAGGGCGATAGGAGTGTGATGACGAGTGCAGATAAAAATAGAACACTTGACAGCGGAATAGCAACAGAGGCATACGGCGTAGCGGCGTTCTGTGCCATTGTCTCACCCATATTGAGAAGTTGTTGACGGTTGAACAAAAACCCAACGGTTGCTGCGATTGTCGAGGCACTAGGCACACAGCGATAACCACTTGCACACACCTGCATGGCTTTGTTTATACCATAAAAAGCTTTGTGGAACATGATGGGCAAATTTGCCTTTTCAGAATCATGCGGATTTCTCAAGATATGATTGCAATAACTGCAAAATTGCAATTTTGCATTTTTTGCTACAATTTCAATTTTTGGGTGTATGAGAGCTTCCCCATCTTTTAGATATAGGAGAGGCTTCAAATTTCCATAGAAACATTTTTGTCTTGAGAAACCTCCACATGCCAAATTTGATTACATTTTCTTAATTTGTTCTTTAGTTATGCATAAATTTGTATTTCATTCGTATGAGAGCCACCTCCCCCCTCCCCCCCCCCTCTTCTAGCAGTAGTCTCAAACCACACTAGAAACCATACTCAAACCACACTTTCAGGAAGAAGTGGGGCCTTGAATCACCTTGAAAACATGTTTTGCCTTCAACGACCTCCACATGCCAAATTTGGTTTCAATTGCTTTATTAATTCTTGAGTTATGCAGAAATTTGTGTTTCATTTGTATGAGAGTCAGCCCCCTCCCCCTTTAGAAGAAAAAGGGGTCTCAAACTACTATACGATCATTTCACCCAAAATAAAAAAGCAAGATTGTAATGCAATTTCGCATGATTTGGTTTCATTTCTCGTAATGGATCGCAACTTGGAGAAAGAAAGCAACATTGGTCGTGGGCAAAATAGCAACACATCAATTCGATTAGAAAAATTCAATGTGTGCGTGATGTTGTAAAGTTGATTAGTAGTAGTAAATTCAATGGCGCACAAAAAAAAAAAGATTACTATCTGCTACCGAGAGTCGAACCGCGACCGTCAGCATGACGGCTCTTCATTGTAACCATCCAGTCACCACAACAAGTTGAGGTGAATGGAATAAAAGTCCTACAGTTTCTTCGGTTTTTAAGGCACTCAACGTTACAACAATGAAGCAAATTTCGGTCGCACACACTTACATGGCTTCGTTTATTTCATAAACCGCATGGTGACTTGATGAGAGGGCGATAGGAGTGTGATGACGAGTGCAGATAAAAATAGAACACTTGACAGCGGAATAGCAACAGTGGAATAGGCGTAGCGGCGTTCTGTGCCATTGTCTCACCCATATTGAGAAGTTGTTGACGGTTGAACCAAAACCCAACGGTTGCTGCGATTGTCGAGGCACTAGGCACACAGCGATAACCACTTGCACACACTCTGCATGGCTTTGTTTATACCATAAAAAGCTTTGTGGATCATGATGGGCAAATTTGCTTTTTCAGAATCATGCGGATTTCTCAAGATATGATTGCAAAAACTGCAAAATTGCAATTTTGCATTTTTTGCTACAATTTCAACTTTTGGGTGTTCTTGTCTTCAAAAACTTCCACATGCCAAGTTTGGTTCCATTTGCTTAATTAGTTCTCGAGTTGTGCAAAAATTTGTGTTTCATTTGTGGTGAAGTCGTACCTACCCCCCCCCCCCCCCCCCTGTCAGAAATGAAAAGGGTCTTGAGTCACATTGGAAATATTAGTTGCCTTCAAAAACTCTACAGGCCAAATTTGGTATTTGCTTGGTCAGTTCTTGATTTATGCAAAAATTTGTGTTTCATTGGTATGGGAGCCCTCTACCGCCCCCCCCCCTTGCAGGCATGGGAGGTGTTTCTAACTATCATACGAACCCTTTTCTGTCTCGAAAATCCCAGCATATAAATTTTCACGCCAATCGGTTCAGTAGTCTATAAGGGTCAGACAGACAGACACAGCAATTCATTTTTATAAATATGGATTACGATGAATATCACGCCAACTCACCCAGTGTTTTGCAGCACCCTCTCAAGTTTTTTGTTCAATTTTTTAATCAACATAACTTGAAAACAAAGAGACTTACTAAAAAGTCATGTATAGGTGACTTTTAGCAAACTGTCTTAACTTTTATGAAAAAAATTGTAAAATCGATTCTTACACGATTAGAAAAATATTTTAAAATTTAAACTCAATTTGTGAAAAAAATCTTTCTTAGAATTGGACGAAATTTTTCTCAATAAAGGCAATATAATTGTCTAAAAGTTGGCAATACATTGCAACATGGGCACTTTAAAGGAAAAAAAGTTTTTCTAACAACAAATTTTTCATGTCAATATAACTCAAAACAGATCAGACTTACAAAAAAAGGATGTATGCGTGGCTTTTAGAAAATTGTCTCCGTTTTTGTAAAAAAAAATGTTAAAATTAAACAATCAATTCTTACACATTAAAAATAATATATTTTAAAATTTAAAGCCAATTTTGGCAAAACGATTATCTTAGAATTGGACGATTTTTTTTTCTTAATAAAGGCAATATAATTGTCTGGAAGTTCGCTATACATTGCAAGATGGACACTTTTAAGGAAAAACAGTTTTTCTCACAACTACTTTTTCATGTCCTATTTTTACCGTGTATCACGCAAACTCGTTTTGTAATTTAGTCCTGAAACCTCACAGAAGCCAATTAAATTTAATTATAATGACAATTTGGATTTTTGTAAGGGCCTTTAAATGTTTGAAAAATCAAGGCTGTTTTTTAAATTATTTATTTTTTTAAACTTTAGTGATAATACAATTAAATCTGGTGGTTTATTCTGTTAATTAGGGCAATTCTCCTAAAGGGCTAGTCATTAACTACGTAGACTTTTCTATGGGGAGGGGGGGCGGGTTTGACCAATGTCTACGCTCCATACCATCCCCTGAGGTCTACGAGGGGAGAGCGGGGGGGGGGGTTCTTATATTTGCAACAATGAGTACGTGGTTTATGAACAGGCCTTAAGGAGTGTATTTACTTACACCGCTGGTTGTATTTCCTCAACACTTATCTTCGTTCTCATCTCTATTGGTGCATTTTGAGGTTCATAGGCGTCCGTTAAATTGCGAGTGATTGGAAAAGTGATAGTGATAGTCTACCGGTGACAAAAGTTAAGTATATCAGACGGAATGATACTGGAGCTCAAGAAAACAGCGTTAAAAGGGCCTAGCGTACAGAGACCTGGCGAAACAGGCCTTCGGTGAGAATGTGTGGAGCTGCGAGCTCTTGTCCCACAAGTGACGATCCAATGCATGAAGCTGGATGAGATCACTGAGGCGGGCGAGATCTCCATTGCACTAAAGGAACAGTGCAAGATCGAGGTCATCGCCGCAGCTAAACGGCCACCGAAGGGTCATCCTACTCTGGAAGGGCCATACGGCAGACGATGCGGACACGGCTCTAAAAGTGGCAAAGGTGAAAATGGGATGGTCCATATGCCCAATCAGCCTGCACCAACCGTCGAAGGCATGTTTCAGAAACTTGGAGAGTGGGCACATGCCCTGAGACTGTGAAGGCCCAGACCACAGCAACATGCGCACAAGCCACAAGGCAAAAGACACCCCAAATGCTTGTCATGCGCTGGAAACCAGACGACAAACACGCCATGAGAGGGAGGGGGTCAAGTGCCCGGCCTCAAAGAATATAACAAAAAGCCAAGATTAGTGCAGGTAATCCAACTTAACCTAAACCATTGTGCGGCAGCTTAGCAGCTTCTGTGTCAGACAGTTCACGAGTTGGCATCGAATATCACCATAATATCCTACCCATACCGCATCCCTGCTGGCAACGGCAAGTGGGTTGCAGGCAGGTATGGTAGCATTATAGACGACGGGCAAGTACCCGGTTCAGGAGGTTGTGTCAATCTCAAATGTTGGCTTCGCGGTAGCCTGAGTGAATGAAGTGTTCTTCTGCAGCTGCTATGCACCGCCAAGAACATGGTTGATCGTATAATAACTGAGCTAACTGGCCTAATCCCGTTGGTACTTGCGGAGGAGGTCAATGCTTCGGTGCTCGAGTAGGAGAGTCACCTTAGCAACCCTAGAGAATTTACTGGAGGTCTTGGCTAAGCTCAATGTGGACATAGCCAACATAAATACTTCGGGTACCTACCAAAGAAAGGAAGCGAAATCGATTTATCGGTTTAAGATTCTGCTGTCACGGGCTGCCTAGTAATTGGAGAGTGGATGATGGCCACACCCATAGCGACCACATTTTAAGGCAGCGTGCGGAAGGAGGAGCATTCACTCCACTCGCCCGCAGATTGAGGAATCGTACTTTGATGTAGAGATTTTTAAAGAGCCGTTTGAGAGGGAAAAAATCCTACGCGAAACCCAGGAAACTTGCGGCGAACGACTAGTTATGTCACTCACACGAGCGTGCGATGCGAGCATGCCCACGAAGGTCATCCTAGAAATGGGAATCGCCGGTGTATTACTGGACGAAGTCATTCGCCAACCTTTGAAGACCGTGCCACCGCGCAAGACGGAGGATGCAGAGAGCGCGGTTCGACGCTGAAAGAATGTAGTGGATAGGGGCGCTAGTTTCCGCAAAGGCCGTGCTAAAGAGGGAGATAAAGGCCTGCAAATGAGGGCCTGTATCAGAAAACCAATATGGACCCATGGGGTGACGCCTATCGGGTAGTAATGGCAAAAACCAGAGGAACGACGGCTCCAAACGAGTAATCACCAGAGTTGCTGCTGATGATCGTTGAAGGATCGTTGAAGGATTCTTTCCTGACCCCTCACCGCCGTAGATTTGTCGCATGATCAGCGTCCCAGTATCCCAGACTACAACGCTGTCATAGCGACGGAGGGATGGTCAGCTTAGCCGAACTTCCGTAACCGCGTGGATATTGATAACGGCACTACGAGGGTCGGAGATGAGATGACTCATTGCGATTGGTGTTTCGGTGAACAAATAAATTCTTCACTAATTTTGTAGTAGATGTTTTTAAGTTCAACTCATCTGAAATATAGGATAAATTAGATATTTCACAATATATAAACAGTTATGCCTTATCATTTAAGCGAATCATTTATTTTAGGTTAAGGATCTACGGTGGATCTAGTAGTTTACGTCGCTGTAAAATTGTAAATCATGGCCGAAGAAGCAATCCAGCGCAAGAAGCGGGGAGTCCGCTAGTGTGTAGTAGTCACCGTGAGAAACGCGTTCAATAGTGCCAGTTAGGAGGCCATCACCAACTCCCTTCAACGCTTCCAGGTTCCTGAGTAACCTGTACAAGTAAGTTTCAGAATCAGATTCTGGTGTTCAGTACAGAGGTGGGTCAGAGACGTGTCCAGATCACCACAGTCGTCCCACTAGGATTGATCCTGGGTCCGGTGCTATGGAACATGATTAACGACGAGATATTGCGACTGAAGTTCCCGAATGGGGATTGTCGGGTTCGCAGACGACGCGTAGAGGTATATGGCGAATCCATCTCTCTCTCACTTACTCTTTCTCAGGCCCAGCAAATTTCATAGTAATCCAAAGATTACTTGGATTTACTGGTTTCTTCCGGAAGTATTCAGCTCGTTATCCAAGCTATGAGCTCGAGGTTCTCGCAATCGTCGCTACTTTACTACTGGGGATCTGGGATCTGAGTACTGGATTGACAACCTGGAAGCCAAGCTAGACAGAATGTGTTTTAAGCATTTTAGCGACGAGAAAGGCTGGAAAGAAAAAAGGTCTATTAATCCTATTCCTAAAGAAAACCTATCACTATCAACCATGTTGACCATCTTAGTCCATTAACCGCCTCTAAAAAACAGTACCGCTACTACCTGTTTACGGTTCTAAAGGATGTTCTGACAAAAAAATTGTCGACTTCAACTTGACGCATTTCTCTTCATCGTGCATTAAAAAATGTTGCAGACCCCTCAGTTTGAAGATGTTTGCGTAAAGCATCATGCCTTTATTTTGGTTTTGAGATTAGCACTTCAGTTATCAAAATGTCGTCGAAGGAAGCGAAGCAACGCATCAAAATTTAGCACGTGCATGACGAAAATTCAAACTACTCTCACGCCAAGTTGGCGAAATTGTTGACTGTGGCTAAATCAACTGTTACCAACGTATTAAAAGTGTCCGGTGAACGTTTGACGACAGCCAGGAAAGGTAAATCCGGGAAAAATCGAAAGACGGAGGCCACAGCGACGACAAAAAGAGTTGCCCGCTGTTTCGAGCGGAACCCCAACCTCTCCTGTGGCATAACGAGCAACGTTTACATTGCGACCGGACCGTCAACCAGGTTATTTATCTGAGCGAATGCCTACAAAAATGTCTACTGCCTTTCCTTAAGCGACAGAATTGTTCCGTTCTGTTTTGGTCGAATTTGGCATCTAGCCATTACGGAAAAAATGCCATGGAGTGGTATGCTGCCAACAACGTTCAAGTGGTGCCCAAGAACAAGAACCCTCCCAACATGCCAGAGCTCCGCCCAATCGAACAATATTGGGCCATCGTCAAGCGGAACCTCAAACAGACCCAAAAAGCTGTTGTGAGCGAGAAACAGTTCAAGGCAAACTGGCGTTCTGCGGCGAATAAAGTGGACAAGGAGACTGTACAAAATCTTATGGCAGGTGTTATACGAAAGACCCAGTATCCAGTAAAAGCTACAACTGGTGAAGAAGTATTGTAGAAACTGGAGATCCAAAACCCTACATTTGGGAACCCAGCGAGAATCAAATCTGATCGTGGAGTAGCGTTTACATCTGCTGCGTTCCATGACTACTGTGAATCTGGAGGGATCGAGCATTTACTGAGAACAACTGGAGTTCCTCGGGGTAATGGACAGATGGAAAGAATCCACTGTGCAAGATTTTCCGGGCGGTCCGGCACTCGTTCATTTTTCACACTCTCGGATGGATGTCATCATTTCTTTTGAATCAAACTCGCTGTTTGATAATGCTAACCAGCCGACCTGACGGGTCGGTGGTCAGAATCCGACTCTCTTTATTCAAAAACCAGTTAGTTAAGGTCAAACCTAAAAATGAACCTACCGTCTCTCTTTCTATTTTTATCATCAAACATTCTCAACTTACGTTCAAGTGGCGTAAAAACCAGGAAAACAAAAAGGCTTAGTAAGCATATCATAAGTGTTGTGCAATACTAAGTCACGGCGTTTCATATGCGAAACCGTATTTTGTCAACAAACTTACTCAACAGTTTAAGCCAGCTGGTGTGTTTGTGACCATGAAAATGTCTTAAACAAGGCAAGTAGAGAACTCTTCCTTGAAAACAACTCTAGGTGACAAATAACCCAGAGGTGTGTCAAATTAGGGGCCATTGTGGCGATCCGTGATGGTATAAATGAAGACCGGATCGGGTCGCCACACCACGGAATAATTGCATTGACGAAGTTGTCCATTGAAAATCCCGAAAATTGGTATCGGCAAGTTGGTCCTTTGGAACGTTATATCAACAATATGCACCAAGGCAAAACACAGAAAATCAACGAGGTTGAAGATTTGGTCGTAATCAAGCTTACGCAATTTGGGAGTCATCTCAAAATCGCAAATTCCTGGGACCCTCTCGAGTAATGAAGCAGAAACGCCATGATCGCTTTGACGTTGAGTTCAGGAGGGGCCGACCAAAACAGCTACGTATGCCGAGTTCATGAAGCTATTCGTTCCGGACGACGAAGAAGTTGGCATCTATATGGCGAGCACAGACACCAACAAGCAGGATTACGAGGTTCCAAAGTCATGCGGTCCAGACGACGGTCAGTTTATTCGAATGTGAGAATTAAATAAAGATCATCCCTAATCACTTAGAAGCAGCTTCAGCAATCCTATGTAAAATATTTGTCCAAAGCAAAATGGACATTGCGTCAAGAACCATGCATCAAGAAAGTAGAATATAAGAAATGCCTACACATGAAGGATTTTCGGATGAGAAAAGCTCATATGTTTGTCTGGCAGCAAATGAACTCCCTAATCGAGGTATTAAAATAAGCCCCAGCCTTGGGATAATGGCGTTCGGGATAGTAAGGTGGAGTCACCATCGTGGTGAGTTGAGCTTCCTTAGGTGTCTAATCAATGCCAAATTACCTAATCCCACACTGACATAGTGAACTCCACCAACTAATAAAAGCAAAACGATTTCGTTGATATCGGTAATAAAATACCAAAGCCTCCCCATAAACACCAACGTACACATTGTTAATTCTTAATGTAAGTTTTTATTGTTGCTTCCATAATTAAAGCAGCATTTTGCCACCTACCTACCCACGATTGTAGTTTTCCAAAAATCCAGTCACAATAAAACCTTCCCGAGTTGTGGGCCAGGCCAGGTTTCGGGCGGCTGCAGCTCGTGCAGCATTTGCCACGCCCAGTGAGAGTGCACGACCAAGCGATTCAAGAAGGTACTCCAACTGCGGTAAACAAACATGGTTACTAAAATACATCAAAATATGAGAACCGATCCAATATCTCACCCGTTCCAGTTCAGCTTCATTGTTAGTTTTCGTACCAATAGTAACCACAATGTTGTCGAGAGTACGTTGTCCAAGATGTCTGAAAAGAACCACAATCTCGTTTTAACATCCAAATCATACAGTAATTCACCGCAATACATACTCCAACACATAGTCATACAAATCCACGAGGAAATCAATCAGCGCATCAACACCTGCGCGACTTCCGGCTGCTACTGCATTCAGAACTCTTCTTCGCTCAGCCAGTGAATAGTTTATTTGAATGACCCCACCCACTGCAGTATATAGATAAGCTCTCAGTTCAACCTGATCATCAGAACATCCCAGTGAGTCGATGAGCAGTGTTCGCAGAGCTTGGTTGTGACTCGTTTTCAGTATGTCGTACAGATATACGAACGCTTCCTTGGTGGATCCACGCAGACCGAAGCAATACGTAACGGCGCTTATGTCCGGGTGAACCAAACCGCTCTGCTGGACAGTTTCGTTGAGCAGGACATGGGTGCGTGTCAGGCAGTCTTCATGTTCAGTTCTACAAGCCCAAGTGGAGATGGTTTGCTTCAGGAACTTGTGCAGGTTGGTTTCGTCGTCGTCAACAGAGTCGATCGAGAGCGTACCGTAGACGCGTTGCAGCAAGCTGTGCACAAATCGCTGGAAGTTTTCATAGTGCTCTGTGCCCCGTAGTCGGTTGTAGAAGTAGCCTATAATGGGACTGACAGCGGTCCAAGGAGGATATTCCAGCTCATCTTGCAAGTAGACCATCAAATCCAAAAATACTTCCATATCTAGACGGTTTGCCCGTGCCAAGTGGAATGCGTCGTCCAGAACTTGAGCTCGGTTGTACCTATGTACGCTGGCCCAGTTGGCAACTAAGGCATCAATGATGAGGTACCAGTTTTGGACGTCATAGTTTACGCGATAGAATCCAGCCTGCAGTTTGTTTACAATGATCCAACTATCATCTCCAACGTTGGTTGACAGGCGCACAGCACGATCAGTCAACCAATCCCAGGAGAGAAACTCGAAATCAGCCACTGATTGATTGACTACATTGTACGGTACAAGCCACGTGGTAGGATCGTTATTCACGACTTTGTTATCGAAGAACCGATCTTGTGAAAGGATGATTTCGTTGGTGCGATAATTTCTACGAACCTCCAGCACAGGATATCCAGCCTGTTCGGTCCAGCTCTTGACAAAGTCAGCCATTGAAACCCCCTCCGGAAGAATGTCCATGTCTTTGGTTGCCTGTTCCATCGCATCGATCAGACTATCTGGATTCACTGTACTCAGCTGATTACCTAATAGGTAAATTTTAATCATCTCACTCCAAGCTTCATCCCCGAGAACTCCGCGGAACATGTTCAGCACAGCACCGGCCTTTGAATAGGCAACATTATCGAACAAACTTAAAATTGCTCCATAAGTGGCTCCTCTGCTGAAGCTCATTGGTCGGGTTCCTTCCCATGAATCGGCATCCAACGCCCATTGGGTGACATCCAGGGTAAACATCTCAAAGTACTCCATTTGTGGCTTAGCTAGATGGGCACCGTAGAACTCGTAGAGCGTTGCAAAGCCTTCGTTCAGCCAGAGAAAGCTCCACCACTCATTGGTCACGACATTGCCGAACCACTGGTGAATGTACTCGTGCGCGATGATGGTGTCTATCCAGGTGCGAGTGCGGTAAGTCGTTACGTTTGGGTCGTTCAGCAGTAGAGATTCCCTGTAAGTTTTGCATTTTAAACACCATGAAAAATTCAACTGAAGTAAATTAATTAATTATCAAATTTTGTTCAGCTTACTGATACTTGCAGAGACCCCAGTTTTCCATGGCCCCGGCGCTGAAGTCCGGAACAGCTACCTGGTCCATCTTCTTCATGAACGTACTGTACGGGATGCCGATATAGTCATCCATAGCTTTCAGTGTTTTCAGACCCGAATCCAATGCAAATCCCGCCTGATCAATTGCATTCGAACGGGCAAGTACCCTCTGATTGTCCTGCAATGTGTACGGAAAATCGGACACCAGGAAAGCTAGCAGATACACTGACATCTTCGGAGTCCTTTCGAACGAGGTTCGAACGTAACCTTCGAAACCTTCCCTCACGTAGTCTGAAACCTCCTCAATCGGTGTGTTGGAAACTGCGCTGTAGTTGGCATGGTGAACGATTTCCAAGTCGAAGGTAGCCTTCAATGCAGGTTCGTCAAAGCACGGAAAAGCAGTCCTAGCACTGACGGGTTGGAATTGTGTGGCGATCAAATATTTGAGTTCTCCTTTGTCATTTGTGTAGGTGGATACGTAAATTCCATCGTCATCGTTCCTCAGTTTACCGGAGTAGCGCAAGTATAGCATATACGACTCGTCGGGAACCAGGATTCTTTGAGATGAAAACATGATGAACTCTCTATCTGGACTCATCGAATATCTGGGCCTGTCCAAGAGAATCCTATCCTCATAGGTGGCGTTGGGTGGCATCATGTACAATTCCACATTGTCCAGATTGAGTCCACGTTGATGCACGTAGATGGTCCTCACCGGGTTCCGAACGTTAAAGTACAAAGCTGCCCGGCCATCGAATGTTTGGTTACCCTCGTGAATTCCGGTACGGATCCGAACCCAGTAATGGAACGGATCGATGTAGCTTGGAACTCGGTAGGGAGCTTCAATTGGATTTCTCACGGTTGCTGATTCGGTGCTTCGGAGAGACGCAAGCCTCTCTTCGTTGCTGATCAAATCCGGTAAGCTGGGCCCATCTCGGGCTTTCGGGTGGGCAAATGCCACAGAGATGGCGTAAAACAGAAACAGTAACTTCCAAGTTGTCATTGCGAGACGACAATCCAGACTGAACTTTTTCGGGGAAACACAAGTTATGACATCGAGTTTTTCTGGCTAGATAATCTTTATTTCGGATGATAATTTTATGGGACATTGTCGAAACGTGTAATGGAATAACGGGCTAATCTAATCGGTTATGATGTCATGGTAAAGTGCTAATTGTGGGAATAATCACCAATAAACTGGCGAAAAGTTGCAGACTTAAGCACAAACTCAGCCAGATAATTTGTGATCTAAACATAAACAAATTGCTGAACAAGTCTGGTCGCAATAAGTTTAACGTTTTGATTCTTGTGCAATTATAATTACATGAGGTTATCTGTCTTTTACTTTAACATCAAAAGAAGAAATGAACATTGAATGTTAGCTTCAATATAGGAATTATATGTTATGAATTCAAGTACATCCCTATTTCGCTCTTTCTGATTGAAATACTGGTAACTATGATAATGGTAATAATCAGAAACCAGCTTTCCCATGTAAACTTAGTAGTTCTACTTCAACACCTCGTCCATCCTTGTAGGGCTGTTGTTTGTGATGTATATTGTAACACATAGTTAATTGATTCTTTACACCTAAGCATGTATACAAGCGTGTATACAAGGCTGAATTAATTTATAAACGAAATCGATTATTTACACCTTAGCGTGTTCACGAATTGACAGGTCTGCGCTGCGCGCAACACTGTCGTAGTTGAGATAAAAACAATAAACAAGACCAGAAGGTCTTTTCCGATCGATCACTCATCCAGAACCGTTCAACATTATTTTATCTCCCCGTGAAATACCCCAAAAGCAACTTAGTGCATTTTCCCAGCAGTGCCATCCAGTATATATTAGCTTGTAGGTTGTCATTTCAGAAATTTATTTCGAACAATACCTTCTTATTTTGGATTTCGGGAATTTGAACAGCCTGCTGATTAACCTTCCAGTAGAGATACTTGAAAACGATTCAGGAATTCGTAGCATGTCATGGTCTGATTTGATAAGCAATCAGTTCAATCAGCAGTTTGTAGACTGTTCACTCGTTCACACAACCTAATGAGTCATCCTGTGTGTAATCCTTATCTAATGGCGATGATATGTGCATTTGGGTACTCCCTAAGCTCAATCAATAAATAGGCAGCTATAAAACAGTAAAAGGTGCAACAATTAAAACTTCCGTTTGATCGAACCCGAACTGTCAGGCTATTTTTTCAGTTCATTTTGTTCGACATTTTTTATCTTCTTTGGGTTCTGCATTTTCAGCTCAGTGCACGGTGGTAGACGACACTTCCAGCTTATTCTTTTGTCTGTATTAAGGTGGCTTTCATCTTAAGATTGGTTCATCACCGGAGGGAGGCACCTCAACCCTACATATCGCACTCAACAACACGTGAGCCGGGACCTATGTCTCCACAGTGTGTCTCACAATGGGTGTCACCTTTTTTCAGTCTTGGTTTATTTCAGCTAATTTTAATTTTAACAGTGGAATTGACTTACTCGTTTTGAGTGTATTCGTTTGACAGCTTATCGATGTAGATAAATAAGCGATTCCGTTTGCTTATATTTATCGGCTACCATGGAAACCATACGGGAGCAAGTCTTAAAATTACATTTGCAAAAGTTTAGATCGTAGATCGTGTCAGATATTCAATAGCCTCAAGCAGTTCGGAGTGAGTAAAAGTTTTGTTTTTTTTTTTCGTACCTTGAAACGGGTCGAGGAAACTGGAAATGTCCATATTCAACACATAGGAGGTGCCAGACGAACTGCCAGAACGAAGAAAAACATCGAATGTTTGATGGAGCGAATAAGACGTAATCCGGCTGTATCTGGCCGTACATTGAGCAAACAATTCAAATGTCCCCTGCTTCAATGAACTGGCTCCTCAAACATGATCTGAAATGCAAGCCGTACAAGAAACAACGAGTTAAGGGAGCATCAATAACAAGCCAGGGTCCAAAGAAGCAAAAATGTTCTGGTTCCGCACAGTGACTGCGAGATTTTATTTTCGGATTAAAAGCTCTTCCTTCTTCAGGATTGTCATAATCCAGTCAAAATGAAAGTGTGTATTGCAAAAATCATGCCAATATTCCAAGAAATAACTTGAGAACTGTAGAACGCTATCAGAACGTTTCGAAAATCACGGTATGGGGCGCCGTTTCACGAAAAGGAAAACTTCCTCTTCTTTTCATAGAAGTTAACGTAAAAATCAACATTGAATATTACATCGAGCAGGTTTTGAAGAACCAGCTGCTTCCTCATGCTTCAGGGCTGTATGGGAATAAACCATATTTTTTCCAACAGGACTCAGCTCTAGCTCACATGGCAAAGAAGAGCGTGGTACGCCTGATTTCATCACAAGCGAAGAATGGCCTGCATCTTCACCGGATCTCAATCCACATGACTACTATGTTTGGGGTATGCTTCAACATATAGACCCTACGGAAGGGCTTACTTCAGATCGATTCAAGAAGCATTTGGTTGGTATTTGGGACCAACTTCCTCAGAAAATCGTGCGTGCCAGCTGCGATGGGTTTACAAAGCGTTTGCGCAAAGTTACTTTGGAAAAAGTTCGAGAGATTCGAACTGAATTAATATGGTTTATTTCTATAACATGTATCATTGAAATGAGAAATAAATGCTATGATTTGGTTGATTTGTTTTGCTGTAATCCCATTTTGTTTTAGTGACACCATTTGTGAGACACCCTGTACTTCCCTTCCTAGGAAAGGCGTGACCGGAGACTTTTTCGCCTTAGAAAAATCTCATCGACCTCGATAAAGCTTGAACCAAAACTTTCCGGGATGGCAAGTAGCAGTCACGCTACACCACCGTCGCCAGCTTTTCCCAACTTGTTTGCGACATTTTGAACGAAGAGGTCCGGGTTGTCGATGTTACGGATTCTGGTTTTCGACACCGATCCCTCAATTTCAGATGCAGCGAGCAGATTTTTAATGCTCTGCTCCGCTTGCTTGAACGCTATTTTAAAACCGAAAAGCAAATGCCAAAATTGAGGGATGTTCAGGTTTTTTATATATACGATTGCAACTAATTTGAACACAGAAAAATTTTAACAGATGAGTAAAAATACCTCTCATTCACTTGTATGCCAAAGCAAGCGTAAACAACAAAATCGCTAGCAATCTTCCATACAACAGAGTAGATTCATGCGTTAGCTGCCTCAAACCAAGGAGAAATATCCCATGAACTTTTGCCAAATCTAGCATTTTGACAAATATTTTTCAATTGGGGCTAACTGACAAACGTAAACAATGGCTTCTTCCGTAAATGTCAAGCCATTGAAAACTTGCCTAATAAATCCACCACGGTCAGTTCAAAGAGGAAGTGTTCACTTACCCGATAGAACTGGAGGCTTACACGGGTAACCTTTGTGCTATTGAGAAATTTACTGGAAGAAGCCTATTTTACGTTTTTAAGCTAGGCCTCCAAATGAAAAATCTTTGTCGATTTTATTTATAAGCGTTTGATAACGTAAAAAATTACATGTTTCTGAATCCTAGTGGGTTTGAGCTGTTTAGTGGAATACCTGTAACCAGAAACTAGAAGAAAAATCAGTATCTTCCATTTAATTCCAACTACCTGCTTATCTTCGACAGATAAGCGTATTTCGTCTACAATGTAGACAGTTTCAGTGTCTCGTACTAATAAGTCGAGTTATTAGTACGAGACACTGAAGAAGTCTGCACATTGTAGACGAAATACGCGTATCTGTCGAAGATAAGCAAAGGTAGTTGAAATTAAATGGAAGATACTAACTTTTTCTTCTAATTTCTAGTTACATGTTTCTTCCAAACTGTTAAGTTGGAAAGTCGCTGAATACTAACAGCTATTGTAACGAGATAACTTTTCATAGCAGTGGAATTTTATGAAAAACAATTTGATCGGAATTCTTTTGCTGTTTTGCCCTCGATTGACAGAATAAACCCAACAGAAGAGGTCGAAGAGCCCGACCTCGTTGCGCGAAGTGATAACAATAGAGAGGAAGCAGTCCCACAATTCCTATCCAAATCGTTTAGCTTAGGTGCCCTGATGGTCCCTCCCTTTCTCCGTTCTGTTTTATTTAATATTCAGTAGATTTTGAATACAAAAACCTAAGATATCATTATTTTTAAAAGCTATTTTTTAAAATTTCAAACTTGAAAGAAGTACATGGAATTACTAATTACACATTACACAAAAAATTAATTAGTTTTTAGCATGTTCAAAGTAAGTTAAGTTTTTGTCCACATCCTTTTACGGAACAAGAAGGCATTTTTCAGCCACTGGATGTTTTTCTGTTGCCCGTCTGAGGTTTGGTTCGATGTTGGTACAGCTGTGAAGGCGCTAAGAGGATCTATCGTTGAAGACGACTACTATCTATCACTAAGCAGAAGTGCCGCTAGAATCGAAGTGCATCAGCCAGGATTGAGTGCAGGAGTACAGCTAAGTGCAGTATATATAGTATATATATAGTATACCACCTTTGTCGGTTGAGATCTGCGGTATTGATAAGCAAAGCATAGGAGAGTTATAGTAGAGACTTTAGAGTAGGGTTAGAGTGTTTAGACTAATCTGTCTCACGATGACGCAAAACGAGGTTATTACTACGGCTTCGGAAAGTTGTGGAGAACACTGTAAAAGGTACGATAGAAGTTGAAATGAGGACGATATGGTATGTTGTGATACTTGTGAGACATGGGAACATTTTCAGTGCGCTGGTGTTACAGACTCTATCGCTGACCCTGACCGTAGCTGTTTTATCCTTTCACGACTCATCCGTTAGTAAGAGTAGCCGGATCTCGCAGCGTTTGCAGCTCAGTCTTCAATTGCTGAAGGAACAGCAAAGGTTAAAGCAAAAGCGAACAGAAAAAGAATTGAAGATGCGGCAGATGGAGGAAAAAGCTAAGTTAAAGACCATGAATGGCGAGCAGGAGTTCTTGAAGCAGATCAGCGACGAGTCAGGGTGCAACAGGTAGAAAAGCTTAGTAAGGATCCATGGGTGATGGAGCTGGCCAGTCGAAGCCATCATCGTCGGGATTTACCCTGCCATTACCAGCAGTCAGCATGATGGCTTCTGGAACGATGCTCCAACTACCATATCAGTGGATACGAGCAACGTAAACACTTCAGAAGCCCTGAACCGAGGAATGCAATATGGAGATCCGACTATTGCAGTACAGGGAGGAAGCGCGTATCTGCATAGGAACTACTAGCGGCCACAACTGTCCCTGGAGTGGTCAAAAAGCTGCCTACCTACATTTTCTTCCGCATCTGCGATAGTAGTGGCTACAGCTGGAGGTTCTGCAACTACCTCAGTAGGCACAGCACCGACAGTTAGTCTGTCAACACGTTCAACGATTCAACAGCCAAAAAGAATCCAAATACCACAATCTACCGTGTCTATTGCAGAACCCATCTACTCGTACCCTGAGATGAATGTCACGTCGTTCAGTGCAGGAGTGAATCCATCAAATTCGTACGCATTCAGCAGTGCACCTGTTATTTCTCAGCAGAACCAGGTTTCAACCATGCATAATTCCGGTTCGCTATTGCCGTGCTTCCTTCCACCGATGCCAGTTAGTGAGTCGTTCGTCCACAGGACAGTTTCGTCAACTGTTAATGTGATCCAGCATCCAGAAGTCGAACCAATAATTCATCCGTTCCAGTATCCCGCTAATGCGGCATTCAGCGCTTCGATCCACCAATCTAGTGTACCCGGCAATCCAACAGCAGTGCGGAATCCTCAGGCATCGGTGGTACTAGATCCGGAAGAAGTAGGATGCACAAGAAGTAATCCTACAATCCATTCGCTTAGACCGAATAACGCTCAGTTGGTGGCACGGCACACCCTCAGGAGTGGCCGATATTCTATAGTTCCTTTAAAAACACAACGAAAGTATGCGGATACACCGATGCTGAAAATCTCGCTAGGTTGCAACGAAGCTTAGGAGGTGCAGCTCCGGAAGCAGTTCGAAGCCGTCTTCTTCTTCCGGCTTCCGTCCCTTTGGTGATGAATACGTTTCACAAGCTCTATGGAAGGCCGGAGATATTGATAAACTCCCTTTTAAAAAAGGTTAGAAACGTCCCCCCATCAAAATCAGACAACCTCAACACGATTGTCGTGTACGGGTTATCGATACAAAATCTCGTCGATCACATTGTTTTTGCCGATCAACAAGCGCATTTAGCAAACCCAATGCTGTTGCAGGATTTGATAGGCATTGGGAAGTCTTGGCATTTCGTAGATGTTGCATTGCCCACTTCGTTGAAAATGCAGTGGGGCAGTTTCAAGAGTGTCAATCTGGCAACGTTCAATAGCTTCATGTCGGGATTAGTGAACCTTGCATCAGAGCTTAGCATCGACGTAGATCCGGCGCAGAACCATTAGAAGCTGCATGGAGAAGAGAAGACGAATCCTAGAGAAAAGCTATTCACCCACGTTGGCGAGTCATCAATCGTTCCGAAGAAGGATGGTGGATTCGGCGAAGCGCCATCGAGAACGTGTTCCTATTGTGACAAGGATAGTCCCCAGATCCTGAATTGTAGCAGTTTCAAAGCGTTGGAAATAGGAGGACGATGGAAGACAGTGAGGCAAAAAAACCTTTACCAATTGTGTTTGATTCCTAATCGTGAATGGCCTTGTCGATCGAAAAAGGAGTGTGGAGTGGACGGATGTCGTATAAGACTCCACAAGCTTTCACATAGTAGCCGAAACGAAAACGCAGTCCATCAAAACCATCATGGAACTAAATCATATTCTCTCTTCCGATACCTTCCGGTAACCTTATTCGGAAACGGGAAGAGGATAAACACCTTTGTATTCTTGGATGACGGGTCATCGTCAACGTTACTCGAAGAAGGAATCACAGACCAACTAGGAATCGTAGGTGAACAGGACAGTCTTTGGCTAAGTTGGACTGGCAAGATTCGACGGCGCGAGAAGAGTTCACGGCGCATTAGCGTAAAAATATATGGTACTGGAAAAGAGGAGAAGTATCTGCTGTATGACGTGCGTACAGTGCAAGAGCTAGGACTTCCAGTTCACACGCTGAATTACGAAGAATTATCGAAGTCGTTCCCGCTACACCTGGCATGATCATCGGAATTGAACATGTCAGGATGCTTACTAGCCTGAAGACTCTAGAAGGCGGTAACAGCGACTCAGTAGCCACCAAAACACGGTTAGGATGGTGTTTATACGGAAAAAAATTCTACTGGTGAAGACTCAGTCGAGCAGCTTCATGTTCACGCCGTCGAAAGTATTAGTAACACCGAGTTAAACAATTCCATGCGGAACTTCTTTGCGGTTGAGGATGCTGTGGTTTCGAAACAGATTGAATCGAGGACGACAAGCGAGCACTTGGAATCTTAGAAGCAACCATGGTGCGCTTAGGGGAATCGTATGGAGA